>JABFOV010000710.1:0-33076 GCA_022817685.1 Aradophagus sp. ZL-2020
TGAGTGAATAATACTTATGCGTAAGTGTACGAAATTACTTCTTTGAAATATTCAAAAAAGAAAAAAAAAAGAAAAAAAATGTTTATAACATTCAACCAAAAATATCATTATGTAATGTATGAGCAGAGGAAAAATGTTTTACATTTTTCTCAGTTATTCAATATATACAATTAAGTACATGCTCATTATTTATTAGTTAGGTATAACTTACTTAAAATGACGTGCGAATCATAACAAATGTAAAAAATACTGTCTGGTAATTGAAAGTCTTGAACGTTACAGCCACGTTTGATTAAATCAACCAAAGTATCTGGTAGAGTGATGCAGATAAAACTACCAAATCGTAAACCTAAATCGAAACATAAACATTTGTAATAATCAATGACACATTTTGATATAAAAAATATTTATAAAGAAATTACTATACTTAATCGTAACGCTAATAATCGTTGACTTTTTGTTCATACTTTTCACACATTAGTAGATGTTTCTTTAACTACTGATTTTCGTTGGTTATATTAACCAAATCTAATGTAATGTTGTCCTAGCATTCATCACAGACATTAGTAATTTCAATAAATGTTTTTCTTATATCCTTACTTCTTTTTTCTATGTGTAATAGTGCACTACAGCTATTACAAATATCGACGTATTATATAAATAATAGCACTGTTTTCAATTAAGAAATAATTATTGTGTTGAAAATGCTCCTGTGTTTAAATAGTTTTGCTAAAATTCATGTTACAATCCTAGGTATTCTATTGATGATCTTATTTGAGGAAATCGTATTTTTCTATTAGAAAGAAATCTAAAAGTTGAAAAAGAATTACTGTGTTACCATTTTAAAATTATCTATTGGGATGTGAATAGCTGTGTCAATCGTATTTGTTGTTTTCAGTAATACTTCATTCTTTGACTCTTTATTTGTTTATCCACTACGTATCTTTAGCAAGATGAATGTACATATAAATATAATGTAAAAATAAACAACTGTCTTGACATAATGTATTAACTTTTATCAGTTCTTTTTATTTCCTATCCTTGAGATATGTATTGTTATTTAACTCATCTAATGTATTAATACAGCAATCCTCGATTTGCACTGTATTGTTATCACGTACTTGCAAATTGATGCAAACATTCCAATAAATTTTGTCTGATTTGACATATACGACTATAATTCTGTCCTTTGGAAGTGATTTACAATAAATTATTCATTCATTCGTACATTGCATTCGTATCCCTGGAAATGTTCAAAGCCAACTTTTTTTACAAGTCAACTTAAATCTCATAGCACTATTTGCCATTCGATGATAATATTGGACTATCGGCATTGTTGTAGCTTTGACCGCAGGCTGGTAACATGAAAGGATTCATATTGAATGGTGATCCAACTACATCTCCTAATCCTGTAACAAATAAGCAATCTTAGGTTGAAAGCAAATATTTCATATTTCATAACTTAAATATCAAGTCATTCGGTAGAGTGATCAACCCCCTCCAACTTTTACTGTTCCATGTTTACAAAGTGTTCAGAAAGTTGTAGATGTCGCTACAGTTTTCATAATATTAATGTTTGATAACAATCATTAAAAAAAAAAATTTATTAATAAATAATTATACTGACCAATTCGAATGAAAATACTTCAGTTCCTTCAGTTTTTGCTAATATGAATATTCAGTTACAATATTACGAAAATTACAGCGACTATTTAATGTAATATGCGGTATGTAGATTCTTACATAAATTAAAGAGATTCAGAGGAAGCTGGTCAAGCGTGAAAATTGCTACCGATGACTTATTTATGGCGTCTTCATAATACTGTAGGAAAGCATCAATAATAGCGATTTTATTGAACAAAATTAGGAACTTTTTTAAAATGCAAAACTGAATTATAAAATTATTGTATTATTTATCTTGATTTGCCTCTAAACATTTAATTTTAGTATTAGAATTGCAATTTTACATTAATATCACAAAGATAGCGCTTAAGTTAAGAATAATGAAAAACTTTCCTAAAGTATGTAGAGATATCTAAAAACAAAAAAGTCTAACCTTGAAAAAGTTCTCCTTCGATTTTAACCCTTTGGTGAGTGAAGCAATTTGAAGCATACGGCGCAGTTCTGTTACAATCTACCAATAGAAATAAAATCTTAACGCCAAGTGATTTATTTTGATTATGGCTTGAGACATTGGCTCACCAAAGTGTTAAATAAATAAGTACAAAGACGAAAACAAAACAAATATATTGTGTGCAAATATATGTTCTTATATAATTCATTGTTAATTTATTTTTAATACAAGTTTCAGTTTTACTTTTTTATTCATTTTTGTATCACTGTCTCTTCAATGATAAGATACTTGCAAAAATATGAAGTTTTTTTTCTCATTCTCTAACATGTAGTGTATGTTTGTAAAATTACTGCTGAAAAGGGGATTCAAACAACTTTTTAATATGTTTATCCAATAATATTAGTAATAAGATAAAAAAGTTAAAAATTCATATTACCTTTTAAACTTGTAGCTACTCATTATGATAATAAATTGAATATACTTTCATTGAGAAAATATTCATCTATCCATTTCATCTGTTCA
Source organism: Aradophagus sp. ZL-2020 (assembly GCA_022817685.1). Taxonomy (NCBI): domain Eukaryota; kingdom Metazoa; phylum Arthropoda; class Insecta; order Hymenoptera; family Scelionidae; genus Aradophagus; species Aradophagus sp. ZL-2020. Next base: position 2,597 of record JABFOV010000710.1, read on the forward strand.
CTTGTATATATATTTATAATTAATTAAAATGGAATCAACGAATAAATATAATTTCTTAATATCACCATAGAACTTAGACATATGTCATTGTTCAAAAATTCAAATAAAAATCAATAAAAAGTACAGTGAAGTGTACTCAATTTCTGTGAGAGAAAATTAAAACAACAACGCGCATGACCGCGTCAGTATAAAATATAGTAATATTTATAATTATTACTTTTCATACGAAAAAATAACTATTATATTGTTCCTGTTCCTAATTACGTAGAACAAATAAAACAATAATAACTGAATATGTTTAAGTGTAAAGCGGTGAGTGCGGAGTAAGCAAAAACAGTAAGTTGGAAGTACACACGAAGGGACAAAAACGGCTATTAAATAAAAAGAAATTAATTCATATAATGTACAAATTGATAACGCTTTATGTATATATCATTTTTTTCGCAATAAATTAGGTTTCTGTAAAAAATTAAGGTAACAATAGTAATTAATCTTTTTCACGCATGACTTTTTACCAAGTAATGTGAAATTCATAAATAAAAATTATTTATTGAAAAAACAAGTTTCTTGAATCAAAAAAGAAAAAATAATTTCTACGTGCATGTGAAAACAAACAATGTATAAAAAGCAACATAGAAGAGTATTTCGTATTTTAGGGAAAAGGAAGGTTACCTACATTGTATAGCAATTCTGAGCTGATCTGTCAATATTTGCTTGCAATTTATGGGATACATAGCTGGTGATGGTGGACGGTTACTGGGCAGCTGTAGCGAGGTGGTGCTGTGTGGACCAGTGCGGTGGGACTGAGGTGGTCGGTGGCCGGACCACGGGAGCAAATGCGCTTCCGTCTCCGGATGTATAGAAAATACCATATTGTTCGTGTGCTAAAATGAAAATATATGAATAAAATCATGTTTGAAATAGATAAACGTATTAAGGACTTTTCTTTAGTAAATTTGTAATCCAAAAAATGCTTCAAATTTTAATATCATGTATGTAGTATCTTTTCTCACTTTTAAACTGAATAATTACTAAAAAAAATTAGTTTTGAAATTAAAAAATTTAACTTTTTCTGAAAAGCTAACTTATGACTGTTTCATTATGAATAATTTAAATAAATAGTAATGTAATTATAACGTACGCGTCGTTGTTTTAAATATTTGATACTAACTATATTAATTTTCTCAATGAAGGCGTTGTATAATTTGTATACAAAGTCTTATATACTTGACAAAATATATACTTGTCTTATAACTTTGGTAAAATGTTTTATCATTTTGGTACATCATATTTGTCTAATACCCTGCATAATGTAAATTTGTGAACCAAGCTTGAAATTAATAATTTCAATCAAATTTCTTTGAATTTTATTGATTTTTTGTTTTCAAAAACATATAAATTAAAATATTGTATGGATTTTTTGTATATAGTATTACTTACTTGACGTGTAAAGAGTTGGACTTCCCGTATACGGATTAGTTACTGAATAACTTCCACTAGTACTGTGACTGTGTGGCGTACTAGCTGAACTCCCGCAGTATCCTCCTGATGCTACGCCTCTTGGACTTACACTACTACTTTGCCTATAAGCATCTACATTTGCCCCTGTACCTCCTCCACCTCCAGCGCCGCCGCCTCCTCCGCCCCCTCCCCCTCCAGTACTAGCACCTGTTGTTACGGCAGCAGAGTCTAAAAATACAAACCTGTCCGTCAGATTAACATGTCAGTATCAAATCATTCATTAGAAAACAAACCCTCGTTCAAGTCACATTGCCATTCACAAAAGAAACTTTTCACAATGAATTCTTACAAAATGTGCGACGAGGAAATCATAATCAATCAATCTGTAAAAAATTACCAACATTTCTTTATCAACGATTCAATACGATTAAATTTAATACAATTCTATACATAATTGATGTATTATTATTTGTTGAATAATTTTGCAGAAATAAGTGTACAGTTCAAGTTTTGAAACACAACATTTTGATTTTGTATTAGAATATATTTGTGTTGAATTATCTTTATTTAATTTTCGTTTACTAACAAAGTTGAAAGTTTCAAGCGTGTACAAATTTAAATTTGGACACATTTTGAGACAAAGTCACAATGTCTACTACTTGCAGAAAAAATGCAAAGCATAATACAAAGCTTTTTTCAGAATTATATTTTACTTTATTTTGCAACGTTCTGTAATTTTGTACAAAAATCGACAAATGTATGATGTTTCTTGAATGATTGTCTTAATGTTGAATGATTTTGAGCTTCTTGTGTCACATTTCATAACACAATTCATAGTACATACTTTTTCTTATAAAATGTAATATCTCTCGAATCTTTTATATGATTGAATAATTTTTCATAAGAGGCATGCCAAATGAATTATATGTAAACCAACCATCTGTCCATTTTGTCGTACTGCCGTTTTCTTGTACGGTTACCGCCAACTGTCCGGTGTAAGAGTTGAAAACGGTGGCAGATCCTGATGTAGGAGGTACAGAAGAATGACTAGATCCTGGACTTCGAGGTGCTCCAGTTATTCCCGTATTCCCACTTCTAGGCATACTGTACAGAGCTTCTGCTAAATCAGCGGCTCGTTTTAAAATAATTTCTTTTGGCAACTTTTCTGGGTCTCCTGGATGTCGTGGAATCAGTTTTTGTAACCTTTGGAAACCATAGTCGATTGTTGGCTCATTTAATGCTGAAATTATAAATCACAATCAATTGTTAAATTCTTGTATGAATTTTTAAACGTTTGTTTGGAATGAAAAAAAAAAAACATTAAAATAATAATTTTATACGTTTACGTTTACTTTAAAATTGTTCATTCAGCAATATCAAATTATATTTATTTATTTATTTTCTGATAAAAATATGAAACAGAGAAAAAATAACTTACAGACATAAACAAATCGTCCAGGAGCTCCTTTACAAAACTGTTTACTTTTATACGATAATGTAACTTCCACGACGCCTGGTATTTGTCTTGGTGGAGTTTGTACCCTTATTGCATTCGGTGTTATGAGCTGAAATAAATTAATAGTTAAATATTATGTGGTTGAAGAATAAAATGTTTTTTCTGGTTTAACTAATTTATTGAATATTCAAATAAATATAAAAAATGTAAATTATTTTAAATATTTGCATTAAATTTCCAACGGTTTTTGTATCATTAAATTAAAACTTAGAAAATCTGGAATAAAATCATTGCCGCATGTCACACAACTCGAAAAATTATGAAAAATATACAACAAAATTTTTTTTAATAATTACACATTTTACTTTACTTTTCTATTTTTCTTTTTTTTAGTTCTGGTATTCTAATTTTAAAAATTGGGCTACAAAATGGAAAACAAAACTTTACTTTGTATATTTTTTCTTTTTTAAGTTCGATAAAAAGACAAGGCATATTTCATGCATTTATTTCAAATTATGTTTAAAATAAAATACGAATAGTCTGGAATGAAAAAAAAAGAAAAAAAAAAAGTGAAAAATTTATAATTTATATAGTATTAATGAAATTACCTCGCTCCAAACTAACATTGTTCCGAATACTACTTGTAATCCGTCAAAAAAATTTTCACCAATAATTATGACTGTGGAACCGCCAGTAGTCCATCCTTCGCTCGGCGAAATGGCCTTTATGCAGGGTATTGATGCAGGTATGGGTGGATATAAACCTGAACAATATTCTGTATTCAATTTTTCGTATAAATAATCGTCGCATTGATTTCTATGTAATTCATGAAGTTATATGAGAAATTAGAAGTTTTTCACAACTTAAAAATGTTTTTTTTTAATTTGATATTTAAATATACGAATACTTTCTTTATACATTTTCTTAATCCAAATAATATTTAATGGAATTTCTGTTGCTTTTAAAAAAATACTCACTATTATATTCACTAGGATCAGTCGGGTCTAGTCGCTTTGCTCTTCGACCATGTTTACTATTGTTATGAACAAACATATTGTCTGATACTGCTAGTAAAGGTCCGTCTACGCCAACTTGCGTCGATATAATAACCTGTGAATTTATACAATACATACAATATACAATATATAATCAATACATATAATATATATTCTTATGTATAATATATATGATTTTTAATATTAAACAATTGTTTAATATATCAACTTGTATTATTATAAACTTTTTAAGCGGGAGCAAAGTATATAATTTTTTCCATAATTTTCACTATTTTATAATTGTAGGACGTTTTGCTCTTTAAATAGAATTTATTGCTTGCTATGTTACGTTGGCACAGTAAATAATGCAGTATTAAGAATCAAACCAACCTGAAATCGTCTCATATCGCGTGGATTTCCAGCGTTCTTCAAACAGTTTTGATTGCATTTGAGGAAAAATTTTAAAAAAAACCTGAAATCGAAAGTAGAACAATGTTGTTAATATTATTAGTTAAGTGTTAAATCACTTACTATAATTCAAATACAAAACTTTAATTACAGCCCAAACTTGCTTGCAATGTGAATTTGAATACTGTATAAACCAATCGTCGTCTCGCTTTACTCACTTGTATTATTCAGTATTTCTCTAGATTAAACTTCGTTGAAACATGTCTCTATACACGTAAGATTAAACCAACTTTCAATATTAAGAATTAAATCAATTATTTATGATCTAACGTTTACCTGTTTGCTTCTTTCTTGTTCATTTATAAAATCTTCAATATCAAATTTAATTAAAGAAATACTAAACTACAATTTTGTACTTGAAATTTTCAAGTTTATTTGTTTATTAAAAACCTATGAAACGCAGTTGAAGGAAATAAATTTATATCATAAAATAAATATGTACATTAACATTGCAAATTCAATTTGGCAAAATTAATTGACTGAAAAGATCATAAGTACAGAAAAACGAATCAGATTGAATTTTCATTAACTAATAAATGTTGCAAACTTCAAGTATGTACAACGATGTTGTTATTTTCTTTTATTAAAGTACTGCTTTTTATTGAATATTTGAGGTTGTAATACTTAAGTACCAACTAGTCAATGATGCGAGCATTTCAAAGATGTCTGTTTAAGATAGTACTCTTCAGCATACCGGTACGACCACAAGCTTTGAATCAGATATACAAATAATCGTACGAATCCAAAGTTAAATTCGACTAACTGCAAAAGCAGGTTTTCACAATCAAAGGATTAATTCAATTTAATAGGAAATTAACTACGTTTTGTGAAGCGTTAATGTTCGCCGATGATTTATCATGTAACTTTAACTCGAGGATACATGTTGTCGGGGCAAACGAGTTAACAGCGAATAGTAACAAAAAATAATTTAATATCGTCGAAGCTTCCATTGGAAAAAGGTCTGAAAGGGTCGTAGTCGCCGGAAGCCGGTAAATATAAACTCCAATGAATTCAATCAATCCTTGCAATAAATCATCAGAACGGCTACGGATACTACCGTGCCCGTAGTTTCTCTGTGCGAATTAATAATGCGTACACGGAAAAATTTTACCTTCCCGAGTAATCCCGGCCATAAAGACAATAAAAGAAAAATTGGAATCAAGAATCAAATTGACCTTTTGTCGGGGGCGAATCAAGTTTTTTTTTTTGTCATTTTAATTTAAAACGATAATGATCGAATACGTTCGGTTTGAAAATGTTACAATTTTACGGGAATAAGTGCGATTCAGTTTTTGCGCAACGAAACGGATTTCAAATCAAAAGATGCATCAATCAAAGATGCATCAAAGATGCACAAAAGCATTCAATCAAAGATGCAACAAGAATCTTTTCTTGCAATTAAAAGTACTTGTTCTTTAACGCATGAATTTATTTTACTATCCATATGAGAAGACTATTACATTAAAAAAGTATTGATAGTATTGCACGATCAAAATGACCTTGAAAAATAACTTGAAATTTTCGTTCTAGCAACAAAGACTGCGTACTTTGGAAACGTAAACTAATCAGAAAAATTGACGGAAGCTCGATAACAATTTAACATAAAAGAAGACGAGGCAAAATGGGAGACAGAATGTGAATCACCCTTAGCGGTAACATGTGCACGTCCAAAAAGTTGGCGGCTCAATTTTCATGAATTATGTAGAATATCAAGGGATATTGAATTCCCTGAATTTTTTGAGGATGCGCACTAGAATTGCGAAAAACACCGATCGAACGAAAATGAAAGAAAAAAAGGCAGGGACGAGGGGGAAGGGGGAGCTGAAGCCGGCAGGAGAAAGCAAATGTGGAAGAGTAATGCATGAAGTAGCGTAATGAAGAAAGAAAGATGGTAGGAAGGAACACTGGCAAGTGGAAGATACGTGTAGGAAACAATCAAAAGAGGGTTGGTGAGAGGCTGTATGAAAGGAGAAGAGGGTAGCGCGACGTTTGGTAGGCCTTCCCTCCCTTGGGACACCATTGTCATTCCCTTGCGGAATACGTTCTATATTTCGTGGAAAATCGGGCGCGTATATTTGAATCCTTTTCTTATATTGCGAGAAAAAAATCCACTACTTCGTTACATATTTCATACCTTTATTCGTAGAAATTACTTCGCGCGTTAAATGTATCAAGTCCTGAAAAATATTCTGCATGGTTTCGGTTAAATTTCTCGCTTCGAATTTATCGAAGCACAGTATTACAGAAATTTTTCACAAAATTTGATTTGTAAAGCAAACGAACATGTTAATGCATAAATTTACAGAATTGGAGTAAACGATTCTTAATGCTTTCATATTGGATGTTTTTTTTTTCAGTTTAGAAATCTTAAAAGTATGCGGAAATGATTGTTTTAATGCCATTGTATGATGGAGCCGTCAGTTACGCAGCTCTGAGTTAAAAATCTTGTAATTGCCGTACGCCCGTATAATACCTGAACAGTTATTTTGCACGGGTCGCTTCATATGCATAACGTCGAAGCGAGAATGTTGTTGTAATGTTGCCATTAATAGATTATGTAAGCTAAATTCATGACGTCGACGTTGTTAATTGGGTCTCATAGTCGTGCATTTTCGATCAGTATGTTACTGCTAAACTAGTGGAATTGTTGAATAGCTTTGATAAAACCGACTATCGAAATTGAAAAAACAATTTTTTCGATCACTTCGATGATCGCGTGTGAAAATGTGAGAGAATAGTAAACTTACCGAACAGTAAAAGTTTTCCAAAAATACTTTCAAAAGACATGGATTGTTTTTTAATTTCAAATATCGGTGTAAAAAATGTTAATGGATCAATATTTGTTTTGTATATCCGTGATTCATTTTATTAACGTTAAATATTTTTCAAGAATATATATTTCATGTATGTATTTATAACACATACAATATTTTCTTTAGAATAATTCCTTTCCATGCAATGAAACGAAGTATTCGTAAATAAGGACCATTCAACTGTATATTTTATTAGTTTCTTTCATAAGTCACCAAACATCGTCGAATGGTACATTTTGCATCCGAATTTTCGTCGGGGAATCAAACGACGTTACCTCCTGAGCATTGTGTCAAAGTCAGTTTTATATTGACGTACATATTTATGAAAAAATCTTGTACATCGTTGAAAACGAAAAAGGAATTTGTAATAAGACTAAGAGAATTGATATAAGCGTATTTGATGAAAAGCAACGGTTACGGGATTAAAGATATGGAAAAAAACTGCGAATATCCAATAAGCGGGCTAATCATATCTGACAATTCTTCGCACTTTTTATCCTCGGCGTTGCGATTTTCAAGAGCGCGCTGATGTTTTATATATAGCTGTTTAGGACTAATGGATTACGTTACACAGTAATACTGATGTGAAGTGGATTTCAGTCGAGTTCGATGGGTCGATGAGATAATAGAACAACTCAGGGTACTTAGTATTACATTTTTCAGGCAAGTCAATTTAATTCAAATTATTTATTTATTTGCCATTTCTTCTATTACACCGACTTAAATATGAGAAACGAATTTCGTGTTCGAAACATGTTCAAGTATTTCTTATTCAGTGAATTTTCGGATTCGTTGAATGAGTAATAATAAACATTTTCAACATTTCGTACCAGAATAGCAAAGATTAATCCTGTGCTCTCTTGCAATTGCAAAAATCATGAAAATATATACATGTTTTTATGATAACAAAAAACATGTTCGATTCCTTTTTTATTTCGGGGCTTATTTTTGGAACTGAAGAATTCACAAAAAAGATACCAGCAATACTTTTTGTTAAAAAAACACCTAAGCATATCGAACACATTTTTCATAACATGGTAACTTGAGTTTGAGAAAAATATGCAAATTTAAAACTGCTTTCAAAATTAAGGAAAAGAGATGAATTTTCGAAAGCAGCTGAAAACTTTGTACAAATGCAAATGCAAGCGGACCTTGCGAATTCTCAAAACTATTTAGTTGAGTATAAATGTTTGCTAAATACGTTTGTTCGTCAACAATTAACGCTCCGAACAATGCGTTTAATTATCACGAATGTCAAATACCTTTCGGTATCATTCGATGTATGATTGTTTTATTGGTGTAGCGTTTCGCATTGAAATATCCGCAATGCTCAACATCGGTAGAAAAGCAAGCAGAATTATCATGCGTTAAGGGTGAGATAGAAGGAATGCCCTTACTACAATATCTCCATGGCAACCCCTTTGGAGGCCGATGTGGTATCCTGTCTTGCAAACCTCTATGTCCTGACAACATGGCGACTGATAACCTCGTAATGTTTTTAGTATGCAATGATAACATTCTTTTTTTCCTTCTGATAACAAAACATTATTCGTTGATGTTGTGGAAAACGCTTTTTACGGTAATGAATGAATTCTTTTTGTCCGTCACAGCAGCGGTGATTGTCGTTACAACCAAATTTTCCGTTTATCGATGTAATGATTTTAGCTTTAAAATCGATATCATTAATTTTTTTTTAATTAATTTAGTGCAATTTTTCGTATGACAAAATACATATTTTTACTGTTTAAACATTTCAATTTTTTTACGAGCGTGAAGTTTGCTACGTGGCTACATGCCACGAGTTTTGCACTTTTTTACTCAAAAGTTTGAACATTAATGAATTCTTAGCAATAGATACGTTGGTTTACACGAAAAAGGAAAATTAAAAAAATGGACAAAATGTAAACACTAGAAATAAACAAAGAGAAAGTAGAAGTCGTTTTTTTATATTCGTTTACACTGTTTGTTTACGTGTCTAATATATTGATTTACTGTTTCCCGGAATGGATATGTTTCTGAACCAAAGTAATATTTACCAATAGTATTTCCCAAGTAGTATTTCCCAAAATAATATTTTTCAAAAGTAACCAGAAATGGAAAAAATAAATAAATAAATAAAACAAAACATTAGCTGCTGTCATTTTTATCTGAAAAGTTGTCCAAATCCGAAACTGATGACACTTTGCCACGTGGCTAACTTGAAAGAATTTGTTTTTCAATTAGAAATTGAAAAATTAAAAAATGAAGAAAAGCTAATTGAAAAAAATTTGCCGGAGACTATTTCAAAGCACCTAGATCGATGAATAAGTTTATTAGAATAGAGCTTTAAACTTACTATCACTGAATGTTACGACTCTGTCGAAGATTACATGTCAAATTTTGTTAGTCTGATTCAAGAAGTTATTGAACAGTGAACGATTGAATCTGTCTGGTATGACTTGGTCAAGAACTGAAGATCCTGTAATTATAAGATGCAACTTTGCGATGGAACTAGCCAATGGCTGTAACATGCAAGAATTGAAACGAGCTTTGTACATAATCCCTTTGGCTAAGCTGTTCGTTAATGTAGGTGCGCCAGTCGTAATCAAAACTCGCCCACATTTAATTAGTTATTTCATAATGTAGAACGTGCCACAAGTTGGGTTATCAAAATAAATTCTTCACATGGCGTGATAATATCTAGAATCGTTTAAATTGAATTAAAAGATAAAATTAAAGTAATTTGTTTATATTTTATTTATATGATTTTATATTTTGACGGTTGGCTCACAGACGTCGATTCAAATTTTATTACGGGACATTTGAAAATCTGAATTGACATTTTCTTCGACCCAGCTACCGATTTATATTATATTTATGATCATTTATATATTGGCAATGAAAAACCCCCATCCTCAAATTGGCAACGAAGAACCCCCAATCCGTATTCATTGCCAGTGTGAGAATGGGGGTTTTTCATTGTCAGTTTGAGAATGGGTGTTTTTCATTGCCAGTTTAAGAATGGGGGTTTTTCATTGCCAGTTTGAGAATGGGAGTTTTTCATTGCTAGTTTGAGAATGGGGGTTTTTCTTCCCAGCCATCGATATTATAATCAAATATACAAGTCCGAAGTAATTACCAAAGCAAAGCACGGAGTGAAAAGTTCGGAAAAAGGAAATGCCGAATTGGAAGTGCTTTCACGTTTTCTGGATTAATGTTGAATAAATCCGCGGCGCGCAACCGTCGGCGTTGCGAGGCGCGGATAAATGTATCCAGTTAATGCGTGTAATCGTAGTTTATATAGGTGTGCATATGCGGGATACGTTGTTCGGGGGCGGATGTTAGCCCGGGGCGTAACGAGCGAATACACGTAGAGCGCATAATTCCTCGGGCAAATGTCACTAGTCTCGGGAATAAAAAGCAAGATTGCTTCTCTAATTTATGGACGGCGATGCGCGTCTTAGCAGATATGACGCTGGTAGCCAATGCGTGCCACACCCCCGTAAACGCGAGTTAATTAAAACATACGAACGCCCGTGAAACTCCGAGTTTCATCAATTGCGACGACTTGAGTGTAAGGTGCGACTTGAAAATTATATAATTATCATAATTCACGTATCATTTTTTTTCGGCTTGCGCTGAGAAAGATACAAATTGAAAAATTACCACCCTCGGAAAATTAATATATTGAATTATTGTGGGTTAAGAAGATATGTTACGATTAAGACATTTGCAAATTCGGTATAGGTAAGCTTGCTACGTTTTTGTAGGTTTCGTCGAAAATTTCGTATACTCGGTTGAAAATTTTCTAAAAAAATAAAGTAAAATAGTAAAACTTGTTGTCAAAAATAGAATTTTCACTACAAAGAAATAAATTTATTGATTTTATACAAATTTGTATTCATTTTAAAATCTATTTATTTTGTGACAAAAATACCACGATGGTATAGAAGAATAATTTGTTTATTAAAATTACCGTGGTTTGTCGTATTTAATTTTTCTCAGCGCATGAATTTTTTCACTAAAAACTTTTGGCATTTTAAGAATTTCAAATATACATTTCAAATATCGTATAACGTATGTCACACGTGATATTTTTTGTCTTTTTCTTTCATTTTTGTAATTTTAAAAGAAGGTACGGTTTTACGCAGTTTAATTATTATCAATTTTGTTATTAAAAAAATGATACAACATTTTAAAAATATTATGAGTACAACGAAAATGAGAAAAAGTGTCGTTTTTACTGCAACTTGGCAGTGTTAAATAACTAAAATCACTGCCAATCACCGTTAGCCGTAATTTCTTGGTTAATGGAATGTTTATTTTTCGCACGGCTTGTAAGAAAATTGTCCAACTATTTTATTTCAAATAATCTTTTCATCGCAGTAACATAATGTGCTATTAAACTCACGAGAACGTTATCGTAATATATTCGCAGATGATATATGATTACATGTGAGATTATATATCATTTATGTAAATTTTACATTTAATGCCGTTCAGTTTTACATACATTTGCGTTTTTAGTGTATCAATTTAGAAAAAAAGAAAATCATAATATTTTATGCAAGTTATATTCCTATTAATTTTACTTACAAATCAAATCTCGATCACTTGATGATTATCAAGACCTTGTACGTACCTGAAACAGTATGAAATAAATGTTAGTTTATTTTATTTAAATAAACTTATTATGAAAATATGATTCGATTAAATTGTTGCTTAAATTTTATATCAGTTAAATTTTGATACCTTGAAAAAGTATTGTTGTATGTGTAAATACAATGAAGAGAGATGCAACAAAAAGTTGCGATTTATTTCTAAAATTAAGTTGACTTAATATTCGCGTATGAAATATTCGACATAATTAGGGATAACTATGGTGCACAATTTATCATTGTTATTTCGTTTATTATAAGTTAAGTAACAATGTAATAAGGAAAATGTAATATGTATGGAAATTCTCGGCAATAAGCTCGTGGTTTAATACTGTCAGAATGTTAAGAAGGGATGATTTTTTGTTTTGTTACACATGCTGTTAATATTTTTTGCGATCAACTTTTATTTACGTAAAAGTGAGGTAATGAGTACAAATATTTTGAACAATAAATTTTAAACTGTAAAAAAAAATCCATTGGATGCATTATGGGCTAGAAATAAAAGTGCATTGAGAAATTCGTTTTTTATCGCAAAAACAACAAAAGTTATTTAGCGAAAAAAATTTGTATAAAGCAAACAAACATTTAATTGCATTTTCTGTAATTGTTATAATATTAGTTATTTTTACCAGATGTTTGTATAACGTACAAAATTTTGAACAAAGCAGTACCTTTCACGCTTGTTATTCAAACACCAACGTTTTATACAAGACAATTAGCACTAACTGAATTCATTTACCGATGCAACAAAGTAATTTTAGGACATGATTTTCGTTACGTAAATATAACATCGTAATTAAAATTGCTTGTACTCTCAGTAAATAAAACGACTTCTAATTTATACGTATGTGAATATTAAATTCCTAACGTTACTCTGTCATCGCGGGATAACGCAATGCTTACGTTCAAAGCAAATGTTTTCACGGCTCGTCTTTTTATGGTTTCAAAATTATTCAGCCAGTCAAGTTTACTAATCGTTTCGCGGAAATAAATTGTTGGATATTGTACATTTCATATTTCGCATAGCAAAAAAGAAAAACGGCACATTTCTTTTAAGAAAAAAAAATATAATAACAAGTATTAGCCAAATTTTGAATTTATATTTTAACTTTAAATAAGCAAATTAATATATTTGAAACTTGAAATTAATTGCGCTAATTAATATATTTAAAAGATAAAATTAATTGTTTATTTTATTTCGTACACAATTTATTTAAATAAACAATTTACATCATTATACGCTGAACAAGAATCATAAGTTTTACAATCACACCACTCCGCGATAACACGCATTAAAAGTGTGTCAACACCGTAATTGAATTTTATCTCCCATCCACCGAATTGTTTGTATAATAAGTCAATGAATTCAATCCGAGTGCCGCTTTAATGAATATTGTCCGTTTGTGAATATCGTTTATCGAAGAATTACATAATATTTAAATGACACGGCACGCTTTAGATCTATTTAAAAAGACCACACACTTTGGAGAACCTCGATCATTAGACCCTTGTCGAGATAACGCTGTGAAATCTGAACGTTTAATTTTACACGGCTTCGGTTTTTGAGAAAAGCTGATCCTCGGGGAAGATAAAATTAAAAGTATAAAGTTATACCAAATCGATTTCATATTCTATTCCTTTTACCTGTGCGACCTCAAAACAAAAAATTAAAAGCAGTATCCAATTACTCGTTTTTCGAATAAACGAAACTTAATAGAACAAAATTAATTCACTGCAACAGAAAACTTTTTTTCATCGCACCAATTTACCTTCTATTTCCTCTCTTAAATCTCGTCACTAAAGATCGAACAAAATAAAATGTCGTTTCGGGAATCGTTTTCCGAAAATTTCACCACGAGCAGCCATTCGTTCCGGCGCACTTTATTCCGCTGCAATACGTTTCGTAAATAAGCTCCTTAAAATTTGCCTACGCTGATCCTCGCGGCGAAGTCAAACGTGCACTTACTCTCGTGCCCTCTTCCCCAATAACTGCTGTACGACGACGTGTTTATGATTTACGGGTTTTGATTTCAGCAATAATTGATGGGAAATTGAAACTCACGGGTCGTAATAAATTATAAGAGCGGGAATTATATATAAGCTGCATAATGCAATCTTATGGTGCAGTCTCCTCGTTTGGTATACTTAGACGGAAGGAGGAGCGCGAGAGACGTGTGGCATTAGTGTTAGCTTGCTACGCGATAACCTGCAATCACTCGATCAGAATGAATTCTAATTGTAGTGCTCTTTTGCCAAAGTTACTTCCTCCTCTCGTCTCATACAAAGATTATAACTCAATTTTGTCAATGGCGAGCACTTATCTGTTAATCATCCCAAGTGCTCGAGTGGATGGGCAAATTAAGTGTCTTGGCTGTGTTGCGTAGGAAAATTCAATGTGCAAAACGTACGAGATATGGTGTGAAAATTGCGAAACATTTGCAACGGTTGCGGGGTATATTGCAAAAGCTGAAAAATATTGCACAACTTGATATTCGCAAAAATTTGCCTAAAAATTGGAACACTCTTTGAATTTTATTTTACTAGGACAAGTGCGCAAGTAATAATTACTTTTTAATTTTGTTGTAAATGGAATTAAAAAAAAAAAATGAACGTTCGCGGAATGTGAGTTTAAATCGACGCTTAAAGAATTTTCAAATTTTCGGGCCAGTTTCTTAGCAGCTGTTCAAACCAATCACAATATCTTTTTAGCTGTGACGGTTGATTTGAAAATGCCCGTTTAAAAAGGAAAAAATTTTCGTTTAAAATATCCTTTTTTTCAACATTCAAGCTTACGACAACTAATTATTTCATTCCAAATGACGTTCGAAACACTTTTTCCAGCGCGACTTTATATTCTAATTAAAGTGGTAACTCATTCATCGCGAAAAAGGCCACTTTTCATACATATATTTCCTTATTTACGTTTAACAAACTTCTTTTTTTTTAAAAAAAAAAAAGGGAACAATATTTTAGCTCGAGCACTCGAGAAATGAAGAAAGGGAATCATCGAATTGCAAAATGCCGTTAGCGCGGATTCCCAAGCGGACCGAACTCCGGGCGCGCATACTTTTTGCAATTAAAAATGTTCGGCGAAACGAAATTAATGCCGAAGCGTGATGTAAAATCGTCCGGCGATTCGTAATTGCACCGTGGCGAAATAATGGAAACAATTCCTCCGCGAAAATGACATCGCGCATGGGATTGGCACACTTGACGGGTATAAAAATGCGCGTTGAATAATGCATTGTGAATATTAAAGATTTATTGTTCCAAAATGACACCTTGCGTCGAATGGCCGGTGAAAGGTTCAACGTATGGCAATTGTTCGCGCTTGTTAAAGACAAAAGCTCGAGGATCCAAGACTGGGAGTCGAGACGGCGGGGTCGAGTGGAATCCGCAAAGTCGCTCGGCAAAATACGCTTTAACTTCCAGTCATTTAGTTTACGGCGAAACGTGTATTTGTGTAACGGCATTTTATCGCGAAAAATTTCGCATAAATTCGGGTAATCGCGTTCGTATTATCTTGTAGCTCTCAGTTTACGTTGCTTCATTTTCTCGTAGAATATCGCATTAGAATAATAAATAGAATTCCACGGCCGTTTATTGCTCGCGGTATACTCGGCGTAATGTTTTTACAATCGTTTCTTATGCAACAGTAACTTTTACTTCATTTGTTACTTCTGGCAGTTTACGCGGACGGACGTTATTTCGGTTCATCTTTCGGCTCTTAAACATTTTAGGGTATTATGAAAAGTTGGTTTCCTTTTTCATTTCAACCATGTAATATTTTACGCAAAGTTGAATCGTCGATTTTGTTTGATTTGTATTGAGTCAAAAAAATTTTAATAAATAATACTGTATGTTTTTATCTTTCTTTTGCTTGTTCTATGAAGAATATTACTTTATTTTTTTCTTTTGACAGAAAATTTTTCGTCGCACTTGCAAGGTATGCACGATTTTTTCTCCCTAGGGAGGTCATCGAAAATGTTGCTTTCTCCCATTCGTCGTACAAAATATAGTTTATAAATACAGTACTTGAGAATGATAATTTAATGGTACTGTTTGCTTAGCGTATGCGAATTCGAGTCGAGAACTACGTTTCGTGTCAAGCACACTTTTCTCGGCACAATATCTGAATGGGTGACCGTTTGCAGTAATTTAAAAAACGACTGTTCCTCGTCGTAAACTGAACCTCCAAGTGGCCGTATTTCCTTGTGACAATAAGAAAAAAAATCACCAAAATGGGTTACGAACAAGATCCGCTTTTCTTATGCAAGTGGCTTAAGTGCGAAAAAGAAGTTTTCGCGATGTACAGGAAGTATTAACACAAAGGCGTTTATTTGCACAAGATCCATTTTCCGTTATATTATGGCATCAAGGCATTGTGCCGAGGAAACCACAATGTCTTTGTCAAAGTTTCTCGATACACAGTGGGCTTCGCCAGGTGGTGCTCATGTAAACCTACGTATACGCCCGTCCCCCTCCTTTTCCTTCGGCCGTTTCTTTCTCTGTCTTCAATTTCGGTCACATGTTGAAAGCCATAATAAAGTGGCACGATTGACAAACCCGCTTAACTCGAGACTTGCCTTTGGGGAAGATTTTAATAGCCTGCTAAAGTGAGAAAGTGGCGCCATTACCTAGACTTTCGAACTCTTAATAGCAACAGACCTTCCCACCCACTCGTCTCGCGTATGTTTGAAAGGAGACGGACAGGCGTTTGACTCTTGTGCCGTTTCCTTTTATCCGCGCCGCATAAACACTCAATCAGCTTTGCGGAATTTAATTTCTGCGCTGATGGCTAGAGCTTCGATGATTATAATTATAGGAAGAGAGCGTTTATTGTGGGTTTTATTAATCTTAGTCAATGGCCGAGTAAATGGCGTCAAAGAGTTTTATCACTTTTATCCGATCGGTACTCAATGATCAGCCGCTGCCTCGGTAATTGATTCAACAATCAATAAAAATTCTGTTCCACTCTTTTATCGCTGTTTGGATTTTTTTCCCTATTAGATTATTACTTTTATCAGTGTCATTATTTGCTTTTAATATTAGGTTTGAGTGAATAATTTTTTTTATATACTTTTTAATACATTTTATTTTGATTCTGAACATGGAATAGAAATGATAGCATGGCATATTATTATTACTATTATTTTTATTATTATTTTTATTTTATTTTATTTTGTTTTCTTTTAAGTGGAAGTAAAGCACTCACGATAGGAAAACATAGTTTTGCTCCAATTATAAAAAGTTTTACTTCCCCGCGGGAAGAAAGTAAGACTTTACTCCCCTATTTACAATGGATTAAAACTACCTTTTTTTGAAATTGTAATATGAAAGATCTTATCTATAGCGGGAGTAAAGTTAGGTTTTACTCTTTTCGATGAACTTTAATGAAAAAATAATGACAATAATGTTTAACTAAGAAAAAAATTATTTCATTTTAATGAAATACATATTATTTATTCTTTTGTTATGCATAACATAATTCTACATTGGCTTGAATTTAAAATGACGTAATTATTTCACGTTCTTGCCAAAGCAGATTTAAATGAAAACTACTTACGTGCACACAAGCACACTTAAGTTCACACTGCGTGAATGAAAGGCGCTTACGTCTATGTGAGAACCCTTCAGAATTCACCCTTAAAAATACGAATCATTTTTCAACTTTGTTTTTTATATTTCATTTAATCGACGTTGAACCAACGTCATTTCGTCATCGCCAATGTTTGTGAGATTATTTTAATATTGTTTGAAAACCGATTCAAAAACGTCTTCAACATAAAATCAAAGTTTATAAACCAACGTCGATTTAACGTTTTTTCAATAAGTTTTCAATTGTAGTAGCTTTACACGGCATCAATTAAAGTCAAAGTTTTTTAAACGAATAATTTTTAGTTTTGAATTCATCGTTGTTTGTTTGCTTTTAAAATCGACTACTTTTACTTAAATGTAAGTATTTACTTACAACAAGTGACTATAAATCAGCAAATTTGAGCATCCGCGGCGAACATTGTAAGAAAACACTCGAAATTGTAAATGTTTCTTTTATGCTAACAAGCGCGGTAACATGTTTACTTAGGTGTGTTGATATCTGGGATTATATACAATCAGAGTAATGTACAAACAGGCTCTTGAGCTCAAGTTTGTTTATTTTATTAATCGGAAGCATTACCGAGTTTCAAATTAGTTTCATTCGACAAATAAAACGTTGTCTTCCGATTCGATTGTTGCCACTGTATCGTAGTGATTAAAAATCGTAAATCTTGTTTACTCGTGACGCCGAATCGCCCCGAAATCGAATCGAATTCAAACACGAACATTGATTTAGTTTCTCATCACATTGCAGAAAATGAACCGATCACGTCAGCGTCGCTGTCTCGGGCGATCGAACGGACATCTTCTCGGTGAGTGACGCATATTGTTATATTGTGTAAAGAAAGTTCCAAACGTTTTTTTATCAATAAATTCGAATTAAAAAATTTTAAGTGAAATTCACTTCGTTTAGCTGAACAACTTCGAAAAACAGCCCAACAAAAATAGCACGAATAATTCTATTTTACTTGATTTTACATTTTTTTCTACTTTGCAAAAAAATTCCGTGAAAATAGAAAACAAAATTGTACATCGTACATTTATTTTTCAAAGCTCGAATTCGTTGAAAAAAAATGTTTGGAACTTCCTTCACGTATATTCTTACGATATCAGGAGGCCATTTTTCTACAATAATCGTAAAATTTAACATCGATTCAGTTGAAATTTATGAATGGCAGTATACAAGCTGTTTCCATTTCATTTGAGAAAATGAAAAGGTAATCAGGAAACAAACGGGTTGCCATAAAACGAACAGAAAAGTTTCGACAATTTTATTCAAAGTACTCCGAATCACACAATGAGTTATGCGCGTAAAGTTGGCCGCAAGTGTTATGTTTAAAAATATTAGCACGCATGACGTGAAAAAATTTTTTATAACTTTTTATGTATATGTATGTATTTTATACCTCTTATACTAAAAATTTTTTTTACATTTACATCGATGTTATTTGTCACGTGGCTAACTCCACGGTGATCATTTAGTCTCACTTATTTGCATCGCGACGCTAAATTAAGGTGATTCTTTAAGCCTTCATCACTAGACTAGGGTGTTTTTACATAATATTGTTAAATTTAACAATTTTTACAAATAAACATAATCCAGTAATTGTATTACTCTGGGAGAGTGTTTTTTGTTATATAACAATATTTTCTTTGGTTCGAATGCAAAAACTGCCAAAACATTTTCTTTTTTACCTGAAAAGTTTTGGCACTATATTCGAACGAAAGAAAAGAATTAATTTTTATACAATAGAAAACGTTCTCCCAGAGTAATGCAATTGCTAGATTATGTTTATGTTTAACAATTGTTAAATTGAACAAAATTTTTTAAAAACACCCTAGTCTAGTAATAAAGGCTTGAAAATCACCTTAATTACCTCCGACTTACACGATTTACACAAATAAGTTCAATTCGTTCCATTACTCATAATTTATACGACCATTTCAATGCCCCGTCAAACGCAGCAGCGAAAGAAAAATTTCTCATGACCCAAATCGTCAATTAATCGCATCAATTTGCTCGACTGCTTTCGGGCTATCAGATCCCAGCCCATTAACCCTGCAAATGAAATTCATACTCCGAATTAAAATACCAACAATTAATCGATACATGTGTGTATTTGTATTACCCACATAATTGTGTCTCGGACGGTGTACTCGAACAAGTGCGTACTCGGATGTGTAGCGGTTGCTAATTAAATTATCGAAATTTCGTAACACGTAATGCCTAGGCAAAACTTAAATATTGCTCATTAAACATTACTTGTCGAATTAATTCAAATTAATGGAGTAATTATGCCACGTCAGATGCACTTGGGATAATAATTTAAAAAATCGAATTGTTTCTTAAAATTGTTTCATTTGAAGCAATCTTCAAGTTAATTTGAGGAAATTCTCACCATAAATCGAACAAATTGTTTAACTTCGCGTAAATTTGTAGATTAAAATAAATGTAATAATTATTAACTAGCACAAAAAAGGATAAAAATCCTAATATATTTTAATTTCAAACTAAAATAATTTTAATAATTTCCTCGTTATTTCTAAACTATATATCCCAATTTTCGGCGAAATTCCCGGTAAATGACTAAAATAAATCGCTCTTTTATGAAATTCCTTACTAAAATTCACGTATATTCTCTTTCCAACACATTTTGATACATTGCAGTATTAACTTCCTTTCATCGATGATCAAAGTCGATTTCATCGTTAAATAAAGTGCGCCTCCATATATTTTATACTTGGCGCGAACGAATACATTGCCGCGCTCGGATTTAAATATTTATTTCTTTTAGGATTGTAATGATTACAATCCGTGATTTAATATCTGCTTTACAAAGAAAAATGGCGCAAAACGACGCGGCATTCAACAGCGGTTCGAATGAAAAATGTAAGGAAAAAAGGCAAAAGAAGAGGAAGAAGGATAAGAAATTCGTCCTTCGATAATCGACGTTCGCCTCGTCCTGGAAAGCACTTGGAAAGTCTCGGAGTAATGACAGACGCGCGACCCGTAACCTTTTGCCGCAGATTCCGAGCCATTGCGGGTCGCGGCCAATATTCGCGCGCGAAGAAAAAGGTGGGCAACGCGCAATTGGTCGGTAGGCGGTCGCGTTCTGCCGAGCCAAGAGAAAAAGTTCGGAAGCACTATAACCCGGCACTCGGGAAAGATGGAAATAAACGAGCGAGACTCGGCGCAATGAATACCATCGATTGTCGTGTAGGGTTGATTAAACCTCGATGGTGATATCGATAGTTTTCGATAGTAATAACTATCGGAAGTATTCGATATATTTAATGACTATCGATTGTACTGTCGGCTCAAACAAAAATATATGTTTACAACGAACCGAAACAAAATCGAACGTCGATTCATTTCAAATTGAATATTAGTGTTAAAGTGCCGAAAAAGTAGCATGAAATTAGTTATTTTATGATCGCTAAGTTATAAGTTTGATTAATTTGTTGAAATGTTACTGAATATTTAACAATTAGTAAAATTTCCTTAACAGACTACTTGGTCCCAAGTTTTGGAAATAAATTCCTTATAGTTGTTATGTTTTGAAGCGAAAAACATTTCCGATAGTACTATTGCTAACTATCGATAGTTGATACATAAACTATCGATTGTTTTCGATAGTTAGACTATCGAGGTTTAATCATCCCTATCGTCGAGCCGCGACGTTTCCCCGAGCGAAAAGTTTCATTGTATCCGAAACATCGCGAGCGCGATCGGGTCGCCGCGATAAAGACATTTTATGCCCACGTGGCACCTTATCGTTGGCCGTTATAATCGTCGTAAAATCCCGACGACGAAGCGCTGATGCACGGGCTTTTTTGATAAAATTGACGGCCGAACGGCGCGGTATGGTAATGGTCACTTTGCGCCTGGCTGGAGAAAGGGACGCGGGACCTCGTGAACGGCTGATGATCCCGTCAGGGATATTGGACCCGGGAAATCTATTTGCCAAATCTATTTGCTCGAATTACTTGGCTGCCACTGTCAGTTGCCGAGAGTTATATTGGAATTTCCAAGTTGAGATATTGTTCAAACGGACGAAAATTAAAGATATTAACGTTCGTTGAATTAGAGGAATCCGCTGCTCGATTGAGAACGTCACTTTGCGGCGTAAGTTCCGAGTTAAGGACACGCTTGGATTAATAGTTTGATGTCGTTTTGGAACATCGCTAATTTTCGTCTCGCGCTCATGGGTTTCGAAACAAATATCAAAAGTTGCTACTGAAGACGCTGAGTAAGTATCACTTTAAAACGCCGAAAGCGCCATCTCGAATGTGGAACTAATTGCGGCGTACGTTTTTATTTTTGAATTCTGATTTAATATTTGTCTGTAGATTCTCGTCACACCTACACTGAAAAAAGAAACTACTCGGAAGGTTGAAAAACTACTTGAAATAAAAAATCAGTAGTTTCAAACACGTTCTTGAAGTTTCCAACGGTTGTTAGTAAACGAAAATAAAATCTGGTATACTGTTCATTCAAATAATAATATTTTTTGGTTGGATAATTTTACAAGAAAAAGCTAGAATATTTCAATCTTTGAGAATATAATTTTTTCATTTTTGATTAAAATATATGTTACTAAATTATACATAATTAGTTTTCGTTTATTAATAAACTTTGGAAACTTCAACTCCATTTCAAACTACTTATTTTTATTTTAAGTAGTTTCTTGACGTTATTTCAAGTAGTCTCTTTTTGCAGTGCATCTTTGGTAAACAAAATTAATTTACTTTATATTTTCTTAGACATTTAACTTCGAATAAGCCAGTTTTAGTTCTTTCCCGTAAATTAGAGGTCTCTAATGTAGTTAGTCTCTTAGCATAGAGGCCAATTAATTACTCAAACGGTAGAGCTGTACAGGTATTATTATGAAAATAATGTATCCTACCATTAAACTAGTAATTTCCACTATTTAATACCAATTTTCAATTACTGATTTCTTAATTGAAGAAAAATTATGATATACTTTAAGAATTTATTTTCATTTGCTAGAGAGATGAAATTTAACCTATAAAAACAAAGTTGAGTAAAAAAGATAGAAAAAAATTATATATATTTACACATATTATAATGACAATGAAGAACATTTGACTAGTTGAATATCAAGAATAATACCTATACGTGAGAAGCGTTCATAATATAATCCTATTGTATCCCATTATTCAGACTTCTTCATTTCCAACGATCTTAATCAACTGATTTACTTATTATTTCGAGCTATTACTTTTTCATGCCTTTGTTTGTCCGCCGGTTTTTAAGGCTGAATGAAAAGCAAACGAGACAAAGTTGCATCAACTTGGCGTCAAAATAAACAGCATTCGTAAAGCAATGCCGGCGGGGTCGGTAATGTAGATACGGCGTATGGCAAACAATTTTGAGAGGTTATTTATTTGGTCGTTTCAAGCATCAGGGCAAACTTCGCAGACAAAGTTAAATTAGACCGGAATTTATGTGCAAAAGGCACTGACATTGAAATAGGCTTACAAATTCGGAGAGTTGAATTCACTTGTATATACAATTTCTTTTTTTTTTCACCGTGACTGGATCGTTATATAAATTTACATTCGGAATCGCGGTCGTTACCTTGCAATTAAATTTGGAATGGAAATCGACCAAAGTGTTTTCGCGAATTCAATTACGTCACGAGATTAACCTTTGCCGGGAAACACGAAAATCGTAACGATGCATTTTATAATTATGCCATTTTGCAATGATATGCCCTTTTATTAACAATTTCGATGAATCATGGTTCTTGTTTATACTTTTGTTTTTTATTATATTCAAGGGCAACGTTTATATTACAGTGCTTAAAATAATACTCACGAGTTTTCGTACGCAAGATAATTTCGAGAGGAATAAGGAGGGGTGAATTTATAGAGAAAATTAGCATGTTTATGGTGGTAGAAAAGAATTTACTTGCGCAGGATAAACGATATAATGTAGAAATATGAGAGAAAGGAATATTGAAGATACTTTTCGCTGGCTTCAATATGACTTTTCCGTACTTAAATGAGGTAGGGAAATTGTATTTTGCATCCGTTAGTAATTCATCGGCAAACAAAGAGGCGATATATATGTATAGATATGTACGAAACCCGTGCATAAGTATAACAAATAATTATAATTCCCGCGATGTTTATGCAGTGCGAAACGTTAATTTATACCTTTTTCGCTTTATAAATTTTCGCAATCCCACCACTTGTTGAACAATTTTTATGTCTTATTTTATCATGCTTTAATTGCATGCAACAAACTGCATAAAGCTGTTTTTTTCTCGATTTCGTTTCCTCTTACTTTCTTCTGTTCGTTCTCTTATCTTTCTTTTTTTCCTTCTTTTTCTTCCTCTTCTTCGAGAAGAAAAATCTCAAATTACAGTCACAGTTTTTGCTAGTTTTCGAAATTACAAAAGGTACTTTTTCCACCGATGTTTGGATAATAAATGTGAAACAGCCGTGCCGAAGGGGTGGCGGCTGAGCATTCAGTGGCACAATGGAATTAATGTACAGTTGTCCGCAAAAAGACAGCTCAATACCCACGGTATAAAACGCAGTTTCCTGATAATTAAGCTTAGAATTCTCCCTCCATTGTTATTATTATCATCAGAAATCACCGCGCGTGTTTCACGTTCGAGAAATTTCGTGCGTGCGTTTCGCATGAAAAAGAACGCAAGACCATTTTGTTTAATATTGATTACAAATCGCGTAAAACGAACCTGCGAGTATGAAAATTAAACGAATGTGAAAACGAATTGGACTTTTATTGAAAAAAGTGACCATTGCGTAATCCAACCAGTGTTTCCAAATGTGCGGACCCCCCTCCTCCCCTCCTAATGCTCGATATATATTTATTGATATATTCAATAAATATAACTGTTATATTTATAATAAATATAAATGTCAGTGCTATAGTATAACAATATTTTCGTAATTTTTTATCTATAATTTTACTTCGAAATTGAGAAATTCGCGTTATGGAGGGGAAAGAAAAAATTGAAAATCGGATCAAAAATCGGTTTTTCCGAAACTGTTGTGAAGGACACTGTTCCTAGAATGCGAATTTTTTTTTTTTTTTTTTTTATCGATCAGCTATGAAGGAAATGAAGAGGTCGTGAAAGAAATTTTGATTAAACAAAAAATTGACACAAAAAAAGCTAATTGAGCGGCAACCGGATTCCTCTGATACAGAGAAAAAAAATTTTTTCCGCGTACTATAAGTGGTTTCACGCCATTTTCGAGCGAAAATAAAAGTGTTCGTGGTTAGAAATATCGTAAAAAAGACATTAAGTGAGCGAAACAGAAAAAGAAAGATGCTCACTTGTTAAAATTGTAAATCGTGTTGCACTTCGACCGAAGAAATTTTCCTCATGACGATCGTATACTTTATCGATCGTATTTTATTTCAAGCACGAACCAGGGCTAACTTCGTGTTGTTTAGATAGTTTGAAGTTGAAATTACATTTTTGGCAACATCACGCTCATTGCATCATCAACTCTCTATGTGCGCCTGGAAAATCAAGACCGCAATTTTTATTCGAGATGATTTTTACTTGAGATTTTCACCGTGGTAAAAAACGAAGTAAAATTGTCAAAAAAGTTTTTTTTTCAAATTACGTTGCATTATTTAAATCTGACCATCACTTATATAATTATTTCATGTTATCAAAAAAGAAACATTTTTGTAATATTCTTCAAGTTTTTTTTTAATTTTTAAATACTTTTTGAACTCCTTGATTAAATCAATTTTGACGAACGATTTTGTTTTAAATCTACAATTACCTTAATGGAAGACGTTGATTCGACGGCGTTAGAAATGGCGTATAAATTCATATAATTTCGCTTTTGCCCGAGAATTCAATAGAATTCAATCAACGAAGAAATTAAAAAGTACGAGGCAAGGTGGTATTCAAAGAGACAAAGTAAGTTTAATTTCTTATTAAAATTCCAACGGCCGGTATTTACATCTATTGATAACCAATACAAATATCTCGCTTTTCAACCACTCGGTTCATCCGGGGAATTCATTTACAAATTATTCCTTACGAAGAAATAATCGCACAATGGGAACTAACAACGGGGGAATCCGTTGAATTTCAGATTCTTGATCAAGACTTTTTCTTCTAATTGCAATAACAATGATTGCCAATCGACGGCAATAAAGTTCTGCGTCAATTCTTCATACAACTGGACAGAGCTCGATTTATTTCCTTTTTTTTTTTTTTTTTGTACTTTATTCACTTCAGTAAGAAATCATCGCACGTTAGGCGTTTATTTACAACGATAAATTATAGATTAAGGGAATTTTATATCCGATAAATTAAATGTCAGGAACACCTGTATCCATCTGGTGGCAAGAAGAAAGGCCGTTTGGCCAAAAAATATGAATTCGCGAGAATTATTTATGTGCATTACGGACAATATACAACAACTACACTCGTGTCTTTTTTAAAATACAAGAATATTTTTCTCGCAAAACACGCGTTTCAATTCAAAATTTTAAGTATTCACAAATTTATCTTCCAGCGGAGAAAGTATATACTTTCTCGAAGAATGTTATATTTCAACCTCAAAATTAAGTTTCAAATAAATCGAATAAGTGACTAAAAGTCCCATTAAAAACTAATTCCCTATTAACACATAAAAAAGAGCCATTTGATTCCTGTGTTTCGGAAACAAAAAGCAATTTCATGCGTCAAAAGAATACGATAAAACTAAAAACATTTCTAAACCTTTGATACGAAACCAAACAAAAAAAATTGTTTTTAAAATGAAACACGAGTTTTCGTCGCGATTCGATCGTCGCATTAATTTTCACTGCACCCCGCGCCTTATCCCACCATCTCCAAATTTACTTTTACAACCCTGTCAGGCAACGACAAGGCTCCAAACACAATCTCACCATCGTCGACATCTGCTTCGAGTCGGATCATCATCACTTTTTGTTTCGCTTCATCCGTCCGGCCGAAATGATTCGATCTCCGAAAACCGCGCCGCGTTTTCCATCTGTCAGTCGAGCGTGCTCGACATGGTCTCAAACATTATAACCTTAATTCCTACCGGTATCCTTATCTCCGAACAATTCCAATTACTTGGTAGGTGTCGGGCCGGAATGTTTTATCTGGAAATACAGCACCGCCTCGTTCTCCGTCGTTCGCGCAGGAAAATGTGACACGCGCTTCGTAAATCACTCGGCTTGTTTACGGTGGTCCGCGGGCCCTCGACAATCCAGTTTCTGGATGGCTCAATGGGTGGCCGAGCTGATTCAACGTACCGGTCGGACTCCCCCCCCCCTCCCCTTCCGCCCTCCCCCCGCAACCTCCCGTCGATTTCTAACCGCAAGTTAAACGCCCCGGCCAGGTATGCCTAGAAGATCGAACGGCCGTGTTTCCGCTTTGTACGCGAATCCAAAATTCGAGCGAGTTTCTCCGCCGGAAAGTAAAGGTCAAACTAAATGCCCTTCGGAACAAACTAAAGGTCAAACTAAACGTCAACTAGTTTAGATATTAACGGAAAGATAGTTACGTGTGCGATTAACTTTTTTTTTTGTACACTGTATACACTGTAAAAAAAAATGTAAAATTATACTACATATCACGTAAAATTAAAGTAAAAGCGTAAAAGCTAACCAATGACGTTGCTTCCTTTTGAAAAATAATAATTCAAACTAAACACTGCAAAAATAAGCTATTCGAAATAAGGTCAAGAATGTACTTAAAATAAAAACAAGTAGGTTTAAACCTCTTATTAGACTATAATAAGTTGTTTGAAACTACTTATTTTTTATTTTAAGCAGTTTTTTAATCTTATTTCAAGTAGTTTCTTTTTGCAGTGAATGCAAATTCGTCCATGAAATATCGAAGTCGACGTTGAAAATGTATTTCAGAATAAAGAAAAGATATTTCGTTTTTCAATTTACTTATCAAACAATTCCGAAATTCACTTGGTTCGAGCTCATCGTTGAATCGGATATTCTTAAATGCATTATCAATCTTTAAAACAGAAATACGAAACTTTTTTACTTAAAATCGCACACACATCCGCGACGTCTCTCCGAGACCTTCGCGGCAAAACAATAGGAAAATTCGCAATATCTTTTTCTCGCCGAGGCTTCGTTTGTTTCGATCCGGCCTCCGCGGTTCGGGGATTGTTTTAGTTTTAATTGAATCCTTAATTGACTTGGAAACTTATTCCGACGGGTGCTCGGTAATGCCATTGATGATGGCCGAAGATTAAGGAGACAAATCTGACGCGGACCTGGCTTGAGAGCAAAATGACAGATGATTGAGGCGGGGTAAATTTGCGAATTTCGCCTTTTTAAGCGCTGCCGAGACGATGCCCGGAATCATTTGTTAAAGTTAATTACATCCCACGGTGAGATTCCATTTGCCGCGCGTAATTCATTAATCAAACGGCGGGATCGCGAGTCTTATCAACCGTTTTGCTTTGGCGATGATTGCTGCATAGTTTCCGCGCTGTTATTTATAGGTCCGAGAAAGCGACGCTTGCCCTTTCGCAGTTGGCAGGAGTAAAAAGGTAGGAGTTACCGAGATCCGAAGAGTTTGATGCGAAGATTAGTTAGCGTTTCTGTGAAACGTAACAGAGTGCACTGTGCGTTGGTACGAAACCATTGCTTAAACCTTTACCGAGGATTCCATATCTGTAACACGCAGCCGCGTTTCAGTCATTTGCACCGCAGAGTTGGAAATCAAAGCTGGACCGTTTTCGTAACGCTATGTTAACCATTTCATCATTTTCATCTAAAAGATGAGTCATTTTTAATTAATTATAAACAATTTATGTTTCTCTTTTTCGAATAACAGATAAATGATACGAAAGATGGACAGTGAAAAATAACTTTTGGGATAAATTCCAATAGAATCTTATTAAGAATGAGAACTCAGCAGTTTAACGCATTATTAACGCAAAAGCAGGAAACGACAG
The DNA here is from genome assembly GCA_022817685.1 of Aradophagus sp. ZL-2020. NCBI lineage: Eukaryota > Metazoa > Arthropoda > Insecta > Hymenoptera > Scelionidae > Aradophagus > Aradophagus sp. ZL-2020. Next base: position 30,981 of record JABFOV010000710.1, read on the forward strand.
TTCGAATCATGCACAAAATATCCTACATTCTCGTCTTAGAAGGGGGCGAAAGCGTGTTACAAGATTAATAGAAATTATTAGTGATATACGTTATTCCAGCAATGGGGCATATCCTTATTTATGCTGATTAAACTTATCTTAACGTTTCATCGGTAAGATATATTATTCGGCTTCGCTATTTAACATACTCATACGCTTTTTTAATGAGTTATAATTGGGCTTCGTCCTGGGGGAAAAATACGTTTCATGACTATGAATTTTTTCGATGGCGTTTTAATAGAATTTTAATAAGGTTTAATAGGTTCTATTGAATTTTTTCAACGCGATCCTCTATGATTTATTAACGCCCGGTGAAATCGACTTCTAATCTTCGCCGAGCGGAATTTCGAATTCCGTCGAAGTAAATTTTGAGAACAAAAGGTCGGAAGCGGTCGGAAGTCCGCAGTAACGTTAATTCTTGTACGATTGCGGGTTACAATGCGCTTTGGATGATGATGATGATAAGATTAAACCCGTTCGAGCGTTAGAGCTCGGTTTCAAATATCACCGTACGTCAAATCACTCGCGACTAATAAAAGAAAGAGGAAAAATCATTCTCGGTTGGCGCTGATTGAGAGTTTGTGTTTTTTTATTAAGAAACATCGGGTAATGAAGTTGCGATACATATGCATGAATTATACGGTCGAATCGACTTTTTTCCCCGGTCACCACAAATTGAAATATATTAGAATACGTAATCGTGCGATGGAATACGAATTGTTAAATTTGAGCGGATAATTTCGTATTCCATTTCGGACTTTGCATACACAAATACTTTTAACTGCCGCTATAAATTCAAGTAAAACAATCATGTTTAGATATTGAACTAGTTGCCGAACAACCCACTACGGCAAGAAGCGTAAACGACTTTTAGATAGTGCTTAATCTTGCCGATCCAGATCCTTCAGATATCTCTATCAGATGTATTCGGCTGCAACGTGCAATTTCAGATACGGAAGTAAATAAATGGCGGTGAATGCAAAAACTTTTATCGAATGCTTATAATTGTTTCTCTTCTTCCCACGGCGGAAGGCTAATCAAAGTGGGATACGTCTTCTAGACAAATCTTGGCATTTTATTAACAATTGTTAATAAAAGGTAAGGGAGTGTTTTTTGAAAAACCTCGAAGTAAAATTATGAATATTTTTTGTTATTCAATAAAGTGAACGAGCATTTAACATCTATAATAGGTTCATTAAACGCTAAAAGTATATTACTTTATTTACAAGGAGAGAAAAATCCTAGTATAATCTATTTGAAAATTGATTACAAATTACTAGACTGATTTATTAAAGCGGGAACAAGCCACGAATCTCTTGTTTTTTATTAGACCGTCTAGTAAATTCTTGAAAACTAATAAAATATTAAATCACTTTGAACATCCTGGATGTTCCGTCCTTGGTCGTTGTTTTTTGTTGTATTTATCGGACGAAATTACTTTGGGTTGAACAATCCAGATTTGAACGCTGGCCTCCAACGTGACAGTCCAACTGGTATCCCTAGTGCCATTAGTGCTTGCTCAAAACACCCATATTTTACCAACTTTTCTTCTTCATACTAATGTTTACAATTTTTATTAGACTGGTCTTTCACTTCGTCGTGGACGTATAATAATACTTTCTACACAATATTGCACACAATACAAAGAAGCAGTCAATATATGCTATTTTTTTTGACTTGCCCCAGCTTTACGTCTCAGTCTAGTAAATTACGCAATATCAGAAATATTAACGATTCAATAATTAGCCTGATCACTTTAACCATCTTAAACTCCCCTGCTTTTCTCCGAATCAGTCCGAAACTGCATAAGTTACAATTAAAGAATGCGCTTATATCCAGGCAAACAGCTCGAAATAACAACGGCGCCCGAACAAAGCGTCACTTTCCATTCGATTGTTCGGTCGGATAGTACGGATATAATTTGATATTCTTAGATCGAAGGGAATGGCAGCAGTACAAAGGCTACGGTATCTTTTCGGCTTGATTGTTCCGGACTGTCTTCGTCTACTCGAACACGACAATGGTAGGTGTGAAGAATAATGTGAAGGATGGCATTC
>JABFOV010000711.1:0-33075 GCA_022817685.1 Aradophagus sp. ZL-2020
AAAATGATTGTAGATAAATTAGTGTAACATTTTGTAATATTTTTTTTTTGTATTCAAGAAGAGGGCGGCAAACGGGGAGGAGGGGGGTCTCGGTGGTTAGGAGAGGTGAAAAAAAGAAAAAACCAGAACTTTGTTTTGGATTTTTTCTTACAGTTAAAAGTTTATAAAAAAACGTTATTCCAATTAAAAATTTAAAAAAAAAAAAAAAAAAAAAAAAAAAAAAAAAAATAGCAATTAAATTACTCACATTATCAGGAACAACAATAATTTTTAAAAGTTTGTGACCAGCTGCATATAAACAGGATGCAATGTAAGAACTGTTTGTATCAATAACTTGACCCCGCAAGATTTCATCCCCAACCACTATTATAGCTGCGGTAGACTGAGTCATTCCTTTTGCCTATAAAATACTAAAATAATGTATACCAAAGTACTAATAAATTAAAACAGTTGCAATTGTTTTTTTAGATAAGTTCATATTACATCATACAGCAATATATGAGAGGCAGTTTAATTATATTATATTTATAGTTAATTTGTTTAATCTCAATAGCATTGAAAAGTGTTAAACAGAACTTTTGATATTCCTCAAAATTTTATATTCAAATAGAGATGAAATAAAATAAAAAATAAAAATACTTTTGACTCGTTTAACTCACTTTTCACTTGTAGTAAATTAAGTCATAAAATAACAAATTGTTACTTTATTTTTACCTACAATTGTCTTTTTAAACAATCATGCAGTTAGCTAAAGTGTTAATCATAATGAAAATAAAATAACACTGATTGTTATATAATGTTTTCTTTATTATTTTGTCTTTTTAATACAAAATAAACTTTTTTATTCGTGAAATGTTTATAAAAAAAATGTGGGTGCATCAATTACAATCAGTTTATAACGCATTTCTTATCTTAAAGCAGTAATAAACAACAATCATTCTAATTTTAAGTCATCAACTACACCAACTAATTTAAAACGTTGCTTGATGCTGCTGATATCTTAAAATTAAAACGTCTGCTTTATTATAATTAAATTTGCCAAATGTATCTGTACAGATACACTCAGATTTATTTATAATTCAAATAATAAACGTATTAGAGTATTATTTACAATGGAGATCGAATTTCATTAAATGTTCATGACGTTGTTGTTAACATATTTTCTATCAATTGTACGGCTTGATCAAACTGAGCCTTGTTGGATGCTTTTTTTATGTGCTTTTTCTTTTCTTGCATCGTTTTCTTCACTGCTTTGAATTGCTTCTTTTTATTGATTCCATATACTTTGTCACTCAGATTGTCCAATTGTTTATTCAGATTTGTAGTATTCTTTTTATTTTTAAGGTCCAACTAGATAAAAAATATTTAAATCATCAAAAAAATAGTTGAAATAATATATAATTGTATAATAAAATACTATACTAAAATAAAGTCTTTAAAATAACTAAATATGAAAATAAAAAACTTTTCTATTATGAAAAACTTACCTTTTTCAGTTTGGTGTTGATCCTCTGTGTTTTCTTGGCCTTCATTGTTTGAACTCCTTTCAGCTTGAAAACATTCTTGTTCGATTTTTGTTGTCCCTGTTTGCGACCCATTTTCTCCTAAAATCCCATTATCAACACCATGATTATCAGACTTTAACTTCTTTCTTCGTGGTTCTCCATTTTCCATTACATCTTTTATCAATAAAAACGAAACACGCATCATTTCTTTATTTGGGGCGACATTTCTCACATAATGTATGTTTTTTAAAGAATCACCATCTAAACTGTATCCAAGTTTTTCTTCAACTAAATGTTTGGCTTTAGTTACAGCTTCCTCATTTTCTTGAAGCTTGACAAAACAGTAAAGGTGAACATAAATAGGTTTAGAATAAACTAAATCCTTCTCTTCATCTGACAACCAAACGTCAAAAACTTCTATGAAATCAATAGCAGAAGCTGGTAAATTCATAACAATATGTTCGCAACCAGTCAAGTTACTATTTCTTCTCTTTAACAGATGTGTTTTTACAATACTTTTTAGAAACTCCCTGCCGTCTAAATTAAAGCACTCTAAATTATTCTTTATTTTGTTAATTTTTGCATTGTGCTGTAACCACTTAAACGATTCTGAATTAAGATCATTCGCCAGAACAGTAGAACCTTTTCTTGCAGCTGGAATAGCAAATGGACCAACCCCGGCGAAAACATCATACATAACATCTTCAGATTTTACCATGTCAGTTAAAATCTGATGTTCAGTGGATAATCTGGGGTTCCAGTAAACTTTGGCAAAATCAAATGTATAAGTACATTTGTTCTCTTTAACAGTAACAACTGTATTATTATCGCCAGCTATAACTTCCATAGCAAAGAAACGATAAGTGTTATCTATGTTTGACATTTTGTTAACAACTGTTGTCACATTTGGGATTTTGTCTAAATAAACTTGACCAATTACTTTGGCAAATGGTAACTGAAAGCTTTGCAAATTTAAATGAATGATGTGACCAATTATACTGAAAGATGTCGGAACCTCCATACCTTCTGGCATGATTGCTTTCAAAATTACATTTGCAGTGAAATTGTCATAACTCAAATTCAATTCACAATTTGGTATATACTTTCCTCGCTCCAACAAAGACTGTCTTTCTTTCTCAAGAATGTTTGAAAAATCTTTAACTTTATTTGGATCTAAATAGACGATTGTATCACCTGAGTCATGCTTTTGAATAGGCTTGAATTTGGGTAGCTTTAAAATATATTTTTTCAGAATTGGCATAATTTTCGACACAGAATCAGTCTGAAGTAGCAAACAGGGTACGTTGATTTTTGTAGTAAACGATTCTCGATTTAACTCCGTGTTGCCACGCACAGAAGTTGGAGGAACCAACAACGATGACATGGTTTTCAAGCGTACTTGATTTTTCAAGAAATTAATTTTTGTAAAACATCCACTGAACGATTTAATAATCAAGGACATCAGCACGTGCGATGATTTATTAGCCGATTCAACAAGTTTTCGGTTTTCAGTAAGTGATAAGTGAAAAGTGAGGTTACGTCATTCTTAATAAAGTTCATTGATGTTAAATTAGAAGGTTAAATTGTCTATATTAGTATTACGGATATTATAATGTTCTAATAAAAAGTGATGGAAAAAGGAGATTTTTTTTTAATCAACAAATGTTAATCAGTGATTGAAGTTACCTTTATTATAAAATGTCAATAGCAAACGAGGTTATGTTCGCTAAATAATGCTCCGTTCACTCCGTTCACTCCGTTTCCTTATTGACCTTATGAAGCTACATGTATGGTTAGGTGCCAGAAACAAGAAAGATAAAAAAAGATGTTTAACGATTACGATTGTTGATATAATTTATTTCTTCTTTGTTATTTATCGGCAGCAATTGCTTAAGCAAGTCATTCTTTATGCTAATACAAATACAATTTATTTAATTTAAGAACAATTGTTTGGGCTCTTCAATAGTTGGATGTGTACAACTTTCACTTTTTGTTTTAAACGAATTAGACAAAGATGAAGATTCAATAATATTATCCTATGGCGTCTTTTGTTTTGATCAATATTTTGTTTTAAAAAAAGAACAGGCAATTCTGTGTTAAATAACAGGATTAATTTTGAAAATTGTTCATGTTAATTTTATAATTTTATTTGATTTGTTTGATTTTGTTGATAATACTTGAAAAAGCCTTTTAGAAACCTGCAACAACATACTAAACCGTGCCATGAAAATGCACCTTAAGCTTTGCCAAAACAGTTGCAGATAGTGGCGTCGTTGATTGCAGTTGCATTTTATGTTGCGCACAAAATCTGAACAAATCGAAGCATATGTAAGAAGAAAATTGTCAAACGTTGATTTACCAACCGCGCTAATATAATTAGCTGTAAAGAAAGTAGCGCACTTAATCCACACGGACATGGATATTACTGTGAGATAATGCTTCAATAAAATTGGACATCGGATTTTACTTTGTGTATTAATAACTGTCATTGAGTGCGAGGGTGTGAAATGACTGCAGAACATTTAAGCAGAGGTTATGCACCTCTTCCACAAAGCATTAGTAATACAGACACGGAAGATGATGATGATCACCATGAGAATACACATCTGAATCAACGAATTCCTGAAAATACTGAAATGACGGTGTGTTTTAGATACTGATCAAAATTTTATTGATAATTTAGCTAAATTTATTGCAATTTATTGATTGTTGAAATATAAGGTTAATATTTAATCTAGTTGACAGAAGATAGTCTACACTAACTTTTATTTCTTAATATTGAATTTCATTAACTCTTGACTGATGATACTCCATGAAAGAGAGATTGTATATACTTTTCTACGGTCTACTAATTGTGCATTGATTTTTATTGTTCTGCAAAACATTGATTTTTGAACAAGTACATCATGTTTAATTACAGAAATGATATCGTTTGTTTTAATAATATTATTTTTAATTTTTTTTTCAATTGTAAATAATTGTTCATATCTTGTTCATATTATTTGTATTAAATTACAAAACGTAGTATAATGTTTCTGTTTATATACTTTCAGGCCTCAAACCCTTTAAAAAATGGAAGATTTTATCCTTTAGATGAATCACAAAATGTGGCAAATCGATTACTACATGTAAGAAACAATTTGAATTACTGTAATGATGAAATTCCAATCATGATAATTGATAAAGATGCCAGAAACGACCTATGGAAACGGCAAGACATGTCAGCAATGCGCAGATTCTGTTTAATCATTTCAATTTTGGTGTGTGTATTTACAATATTAATATTTTTATATGCATTACCTTGCGATGATTCAGTTATATGTCCAGAAACTGTAGAACCACAATCTTCATTTTCATGGGATAAAACCTTGGAAGGCATTGGTATGTATGTCGATAATTTATGTCATTGAAACATAAGTTATAATTAATATACTTTATAATGTTTAATAGTTACACAAACTTGATACACTATAAGTTAATCTACTAGTATGTGTATGTATAAACATATCTTCATCATTTTAAATAATTTCAGAACTTCATGGTCCAATTAATGTTGTGTCTGGAACTCCTAATAATCTTATATTCCTTCTCCGAGGTCAACATTATGGTAGCGACAATTCAAAAGTGACAAATCAAGAACTAATTCCATCAGATGGTGGCGGCGTTTTATCAATGCAGGGAAACAGTGGTATTACTTTATGGTGGGTCAAACTTAAACGGGTACCAAAAGATATCAACTGTATCATTTTGGACACAAATGGTTCTGGAAAACCTTATTGTCTTGTTTCTGGTGAAAAAGGGCTTCTAAATAGTATTGAGCCAACTTCTGGATATGTACATTGGAGTTCATCTCTTTATACTTATGAGAAATTACCAGTATTGTTACCAGATATTGATAATGATCGAATTGGTGATTTACTTAGTGTTGAATTAGATGGCCAAAAACGAAATTTAGTAATTTTATCTGGAGCTACAGGGAAATTGTTGGTTCGTCAAAAGACTGAATGTCAATCCATTACATTACAACCTTTAGACTCTAATATGACTGTATCTTATGTTTGTCATGATGCAAATGAAAGACGTAAGTAATTACTTCTTTATGTATGTTTTTTTTATTTTAATACCTTCATAAGAATGATTTATATTACTATGGTCTTTTTAATTGACTAATAAAGGTGACGAAGCCGTGTTAATGTACTCATTTTTTACATTACAGAATCAACAGAGCTGATCTCTCTTCAAAAATTAATAACAAATGTTGTCAATACCTCTTTAGATGCACCTCAATACAAATTATCTGTGAATTCTCAAATCAATTCTTACAAATATATGTTGTCTCATTCAATACCAAAGGATAATTGGGAACTTTCACCATACTATCAACTGTATGTACAAAATCAAGGAAAATGTCCAAGCGAATCATGCAGAGTATCTGTGAATTTAACTATGCGTAATGCATACAACGAATCGCATTCAATTTGGGATCATGTTCGATTGAAGTCTTTTGCGACAAAACCTGCGATTTTGAATACAACTGGTCAACCATATACAATAGGATTCGCTATTAAATTCTGGCAATCAAACGATGTGAATATATACCCTTTAGATGACAATATTGTGCAAAGAACTTGGACTGAACAAGTCCTTTTAATTTATATGAATCTCACAAAGGTTCGAAAGATCAAGGCAAGTCAGAGCGAGGTTGTACAGTTATGCAGGAACAATGACTGTCAGCCAAACTTTGAGCTGCAAAGTCATTCGATTGCAATTGCAGACTTAAACAATGATGGACTTTTGGATCTGATTAACTACAGAACTTCATACAATTTGAATCAGTCGAACACACTTTTTTCTAAAGTACAAATCGTTAAATTAGATAGCTTTTTGTAAATAAGGTATACATTCTATGTTTAGCACAGTCTTAATTTTATTTACAAACATTTTAAATCAACCGACTCTAGTTAAAAAATTGTGATGTTTTGTTTTAAGTGTTTTCAATATATATTTTATTATTTGGCTGTGATAAGCAGGATTCGCGCTTACAATATTTTTTTAAAAGAATTTTAGTATTGTAAAAAATTATAGGATATTTATATAACTTTTAGCCTTTGACGAAGATGTACATGTATACATCTGAATTTTATTTTGAAAATTAACTAAAAAATTTTATGATTCAAAAGGTAAACATATGTCTACGCATCGTAGTTTTTCATAACTACATCTTATATTTATATTAAAAATTAAGTCATAGGTGGCACCAAGTTTTCATACATGTAGTTTTGCAGAAGTTGTGCTCTTATTGAAACCTTAGGAATAAAGTTAGTAGTGATCTATGTCATCTTTTAGATTTGTTTTTATATTTAACTTCGTTTGTTTGATTTTATCAAACGTGTAGACTATCCGTTGTTTTACAAAATACTGATTGCATTCAAGTCTAACTATCTGATGTTTTATTATTAAAATTAGACTTTTGTAAATAGTTTTATTTGGAATTCATGGCACTAATACAACTCAAAACAAAAAATATTTTATGAAAAAAAAGTCAGTGAAAGAGTTTATTTATTTTTAATTGTATGAAGTACTTATGTTTAATTCGTCAAAATGTTTTAAGTACAATTGAAAAAGAGCTTATTTCTTAATACAATGGTTGTCTTCCTCATGATCATCATATGATATTTTTACCCTAGTTTAATGAATGTATATATAATTTATAATGATACATATATCATCGGAAACAACTCAAAGAAAATAGAAATTATATTAAAATGATAATAATAAAGTCATAATTGTTGCATTGAAATTTTATTTAAGAAAAAAATTTGCTTCAATACTTAGTAAGCTATAATTCTTATGGATTTTTAAGCTTTTCTTCATTACCATTTTAGATTATAAATTATCATATTCTTTAAACCAGGGTTAATCGATATTTATTTGAAACAGAAATGTGAAATACCCAAATTTTTTGTATATTGATTTTGAATCAAGTATAATCATATATAAATGTATGTGTTATAAATTTATGTCGCATATTGTTGTAATACAATAGTTTTGTATCTAAAGTGCTTAAAATAAAAATATATCAGCTAATAAGTTCTTGTTTCTTATTTGTTTCCAAACTTTTTTTTTTCCAAATTCATTTTTTTCTACAAATTTTCTAAATTCATTTCTCTAAAATGTTTACAAAAAATATGATAATTATAATTTTTATTAATTATTAATTTGGTAATTTATTTTTATTCAATAATAACAATATATAATAATTCTAGTTTTTGATGAAAACAAATGAAAAATAAATTATTATAATCATAAATGATCTAATTTTATTTCTATTTATGACCTGAAGTTATCTGAATATCGAAAAAGTTGACAAGAATGGAAATTCAGAAGCAGTCACTAATCAGTTAAGAGTAGCTTATTTACTTTCAATCAAACCTTGCAAATAATCTTTATATTTGTGAAATCCGGAAAGTATTTCTGGAATTACGAGTAAGTTTTCAAATCTGATTGCACGGGTGATATTAATTTTGTAACCCGTATGTATTACTATATTTTTTTTTATCCATAGTTAATCTGTGTTATTATTGGTTCAATCATTGATCTGATATTTTCTCGTCGTATTTTAATAGTTAATAAAATAAATCATGTGAATGTATTAAACGAGAATCTTTAAAATTTCATGTTGTCTGTAAGTTTTATATTCGTTACGCCGCTAAACTATGGTATAAACGCTGATAACATAACCTCAACAAAAATTTCACTTCTCTGATATAAATATTATATTAAATAAAAAACTATTCTTGAAATTGTATCGTCAAACTAGTATATTCCATACACAATCCATGTAATTGAATAAGAGATGTTAAATTAATTATTTAATTCAATTGTGAAGTACACTATACAGTTTTATGATCCAAAAAAAAAAAAAAAAAAAAAAAAAAATCAAAAATAAAATAAAATTATTTCAACAGCAGCGTTATACAATTATTTTTCAGTTCATAATTTTCTAATTAGAGAATGTAGGATATCAAATTTATTTTAGCTGCATGAAATGTTATGCGCTGGAATTAGATAAACCCGATGGAATTAGATAAGCCTGCAAGCATTATTTTGATGAGACAGTCTAATTAGAACCAGCAATGAGTCTATAATTTTTTTTGTGGATTCAGCTAGTAATATTGCAAACCAAGTATTCTTTTGTCGCGTAGTCTTTCTTTTTGACCTGGTAAGCTTTTTACAAACGAAATATTGAACTTTTAGCTGGGAAATAATAAATCTTATAATAGTACAAAAATAGTTTATTTGATACATCAATGAATAATAAAAAATTTTTAATTATTAAATTAAATAATTCATAAATTTAATGAATATTATTTTTAAAAAGAAAGAATCAGGAATAAAATCATTGATTACAATATTTTAATAACATTATTTATTGACTCAATAACTTTAATAATATATCTATGAATTTATCTTACTTACTCTTTTTTTCAAGATGACCAATGTTGGAAGGATGGTATTGTCGATCTATAGCAAACAACTCTGCAGAGGTGGAGGATGAAGAAGAAGAAAGTGCTGAAGAAGAAGTGCCAAATTATAAGGACCAATATCGAAATTTGAAGCGCAAATTAAAATTTTTAATTTATGTTAGTGAAAGGATTATAATGTCAACCTTGGTTTGTATGAAGTAAAAATTTAATTTTAAATTATAAAAATTTCAGGAAAATGAATGTTTTCAAGAGGCTTTACGTTCAACACAACGCAAGTTGTTGAAAGTAAATAGAGATAAAAGTTTTCTTTTAGACAGATTATTGCAATATGAAAAAGTCGATGCTTCATTCAGTGAAAGTGATGAAACAGAGTCATCAGACGATGAGGTCACAAGAGTGGATACCTCAAAAAGGTAATGTAAATGTTGTTAAACCTCTACAAGAAATCAATAGGTAAATAATATATTTCTTCTAATTATGCATTATTTGGATTATTTTTTTAGGAAGAAAATGGAGGTGAACATAAATAATCATTCCTCTCATCATTCACTTGTAGTTAATAAGCCAGTCAGTACAAGTAAAAAGAAAAAATCAACTCCCAAAGTACCAAAAGTACAGAATATTCCTTCGGTAAGATTTGTTATTTAAGTATTTGAAGTGTACCTTCGTTACATTATTTGTTTGAAAGATCAATATTTTATTTACATTATCAATTAAAAGTTAGATAATATTTAATTATTAAAGTTATACAATTAAGTACAATAGTTCAAGGTAGTGTCTGTACCAAATTAAGATTACCTACTCTTTCAAGTTTCAAATTATATTTATTTCAATTATCAATTTCTAAATTGACATTATCATTTTGATGTTTTTTATCTTTCAGTATCTTCAAACATTTATTCTTTCATGTAATATAAAATTCTTATAGTGCAAATAAAATCTATGTATTATATAAAATTATATTAAAATAAAACAAAACATGTAGGTTCAGACAATAAACACAATGCCGACATCATTATTGTCTGATGGTCATATGACTCCTGAGGAAGTTGAAAGACATTTGGAATCTCGTCAGACATACCTGGAACTTGTTCCTGAAAAAGCACCACCTACTGTTCCCACTGAAATGTTTAGCAACGATCCTTCTTTAGATAGGTATACTTATTCAAATTATGAAAGGAAAAAAGAAAGAAAAATGATATCAAAATTAATTAATTATAAAAAATCAATTCATCAATTTATTTTTTTAGTGAATCAAACGAAATTGGTGAAATGGAAACATCCCCGAGTAATATTGGGGAAGACTGTTTGAGTGTGGACATGCTGGGCGAATAATTAATGGACTTTATTAAAATTCTAGTTATTCAGTAATTTTAAACTGTTCAACGTAACTTCATTTTCAAAATTTTGATTTTGGAACTCTGTAAATATATGATGAGAAATATTTGAAGATTTGAAGAAAAAAGAAAGACGCAATACTGTGTTGCCAAAACACCTGCCCCTTCGTTTTCATTCACAGGTTATATTTATTATGTCAATTGACTTACCGGTGGAGGGGATTTGCAAAAATAAAACACATTTGCGTAATGTAAAATAAGCAATTTCAGGTGGTACAAATATAACATTAGTATTACATAAATTTTAGCTACATTTATTTTTCCTGTGTAGAACTTAGTTTTAATATGACAGACACATACTTTGTAGTCAAGAAATTGATAACCGAGATTATTGATAAAATTGAATATTTGGAGACCTTTCAAGAGAACGATTCAATCGATGTTGATGTTAATAAATATGAAAACGATTATCCAGATCTGATTGGCACACATTCGTTTGGATTAGAGATATGTCGTATATGTTTTGATACTAATCAGAACATGCCAATAATTCACCCTTGTAATTGTAAGGTAAATAAGAATTTTTTGAGTTGTATTATGTTTTCTGCTTTTAAAGAAAAGTGTAAAGGAAGCTAAATTTAGAACTAAACTGATGTTTTGTCCAATAAAAAAATCCATAATTTATTAAATGCTCTTACGTTCACGTATTTGTTCATTTTCTTGTTTAGACATTCAAATTTGAAATGCTAAAGAAAATTAATTAGATAAAAATATAACTAACTTGTTTCATGTGCATTGAGTGATTTTAATAAAGTAAATTAATAAAGTAAATTAATAAAATGTTGAAAACCATATTGAAGGGTGCAATTGGAGCATTGCATTTGGTATGCTTGGAACGGTGGCTGGCAGAAAGTGGCAATAATAATTGTGAATTATGCGGCTACCGATTCGTTGTGAAACGTATGCCGCGGTATAATGTTTTACACTCTATGTGGGTTTGGCTATGGCTAGACGAAGAGGAGTATCAGTCGCAAATACGCAGTCTACGTATCGACATAATTCGCTGTTTGGTTGTCACACCTTTGACTGTTGTTTGCTCATATGTGTGTATGATAGCAGTGGAATCTTACTCATTGGCTTACCGCAACGGCTACCTCATGATGTTTATATTGATAGTTTCCTATCTTATTTGGGTTTATCTCACAACTCAGTATCACTATAGAATCTGGTTGCAGTGGTGGAAGAAGACGAATGTTGTTAAAATTTTACTTCCAGAAGATGATGACTCAATGACACAAGAAGTCTGATTGTCCCCTCAGGTGTTGGTGATTCAATGAACTGAAATAAGTAAAGAATTAAAGTAAATCAAAAGTTACTTGTAAAAGCAAAAAATAAAATAATGGAAGTTACATTTTAAAGTAAACTGATATTTGGATTCATAGAATAATATTTGTGAATGAATATCAAAAATGAATCCAAACATGTGGACTGATTCTATTATCATAAAATAATTCTATATACTTTTTTTTCAGATAAACTATCATTACTCTTCTAATATACCTTTGTTGATATGAAATTCAGATGGAAAATTAGTAAACTGGCATTTACATATTATTTAATGATGTAGTAATTGGTTTTAATAAATGGCATTTTCGTGACCGTGGCCTTGTACGTTTTGCCGCGAATTTCTACAAGAACTCCACTGCCATTCTGCGACAGATCCGTCGGCACATATCCCATGGCAATTGGTCGCCCGAGAGTGGGACTGGGCGCTCCGGAAGTGATTCTACCCACTCGTTCACCTTCGGGCGTCAAGATAGCTGCACCTTCCCTCGCTGGTGGTCCTTGACCCAGCATCAGTCCTACACGTTTCTTAAGCGGCCCTGATTTTATTTGTGACACGATTTTCTCGGCTCCAGGAAAATTTTTTTCGACTCTTCTACGTTTTGCTGCATATTAATATTACTATTATTATTATTATTATTATTATTCGATTGTATTTACATCTTTTATAATAATAATTTTCAAATTGATTAAATCTGATTATGAATAAATATATGTTGAATAAAAATAAGTATCTGCTTAAGTAAGATTAATTTCATAATTTAATAAAAAAACATATGTAATGATTGTGTCAGATAGCATTTTTACATAAAAAAATAATATTTTAACTTTTCTAGGTATATCTAATTTTCATGATATCTACGGTAAAATTTCTTTCATGTGGTATAACAGAGTACTTACCAATTAACCACGTTAGTGCTGCTTCAACTGGACTGGTGGTGTGGTCGATATCGTGTCCGTACAAGCAAAGTCCAGCCTCTAGTCTGTGGAAAGTGGCGGAAAATCAGATGAGCCCCTCCCACACACCTGTAGAACCTATTTTAAAATTACCTCAAACTGTCTCTTGCCCCAAGACCCGCTAACTTCACCTCTGGATTTTCCAATATTTTTTCCACTATCATTCGAGCTTCGGATGCAGGCATCGAGATCTCAAAGCCATCCTCACCTGTGTATCCACATCTGGATATTCGAATGGGAACGCCATAAAATTTTATCTCAATGCTACTCATGAAACCCAGCATGGAGAGTTCGACGTTGACCAGAGATTGTAGTACCTTCGCAGATGAAGGTCCTTGGAGGGCAACAAGGCCTTGTTCCAGTGGATTCAGAAATTCTATACTCACATCTTTATTTTGCTTACAAAATAACTCCTGAAAATTAAATTACGACGAAATGCTCTCAAAATATGATTTTAAAAGTGCAAATACAGTTGTGCTATTAAGTTTATCTTAAGTAAAATTAGTATATTAGTATAACAAGGGAGGAAAGTTGATAATTTCAATTCATCTTTTTGTATCAAGTGCAAGGAAAGCAGTGTTATTCATGCGTATACAATGATGTGAATAGTTGCTATTTTTCCACCCTAGGATAGAAGAGTGATATTTCCCTGTTGCATAGGTTTAAAAAGCAGCGTTTTCTACGTTCTTGTCAAGATTTACTGAATACATTTTTAAAATCATATTTTCCATTTGTTTTAATTTTTTTTTCTCAATGCATCTTGTCTTACCTGTTGTTCTTGAAGTAATTTAGAATCTTCCTTTCGTCGCCCGGCGTTAGAAACGACGTAATATCGATCATCTTCGACTTTTGTTATAATCAAATCATCTAGAATACCACCTTCGTTATTAGTGAAAACGGTCAAAGTTGCACGACCTTGAGCAATGTGCTTCAAATCGCAAGTCGTAAGAGATTCTAAAAATTCTACGGCATTTTTTCCAGAAACGTAGGTTTGCATCATGTGCCCCACGTCAAACAGAGACGCTGCTGTTCTTGTGTGTTGATGGGATGCTGCTATTGCATCTTTATACTGAACTGGCAAGAACCATCCGGCAAAGTTTACTAGCTTACCTATTATGAACATTAAGTTGATTATAAAACTATGCGAATATTAGTTGAATAAATAATATTATTATAAGTTAATATTTTATGTATTAAAGAAAAAGATAGTATAATCGAAAATGTGATTACCATTACCAAAAAGCTACCGTTATAATGCTTAATTGATACTGTATAAGAAAATAGTCAATAAAAATTACTTCAAGTAACAACAAAAATGTTTTCTTTACCTTGATGTTCCAAATGAAAATCGTATAAGCAAGTTTTTTGAACTTCATCAGAAGTGGCTGCATAACGTCTAACTTTACATTTTATAAAATTATTAAAATCAATTTTAGCTCTGAAAATGACTTGTTTGAAACGAAACATGGTTTCAAACTGTCGAAATTCCGAATATACATGTGATGCTGGAGTAAACTCATCTTGCGACACGTTTTTCTTGAAGAGCGCTGATAACGAAGTGGTTGAGATAATGACGAGTGAATCTATATTCCGTATTGCGAAAAAAATCTTTATCAGTGAGAAAAACATTCAGGAGGTCATGATACCAAGAATGATACAATTTGAAACATTGAGCGTACAACAATTTTACTATCCAAATAGTAATTAGAGTAGGAATGGAATAAATATGATGCAGATTTTGTAAATTGTAAGCAATTTTCATGCCAGAATTAGTATAATATTAAATTTTTTTCTTTCTATACTAATGATCAGTTACAAATCATTTACATAATAAATAATAATCAGTTACAAATTATTTAGGAATAAGAATGTTTCAATATTTAGTAATAAAGTTTGAAAACTGATTTATTGACCGACAGGATATTAGGATAAATAGCAAAAATGTACATGCTTATGAAATTTTTATTGTACCACGTAATAATAATAATAATAATAATAATAATAATTAATAATAATAATAATAATAATAATTAATAATAATAATAATAATAATAATAATAATTAATAATAATAATTAATATTTATTAATAATAATTAATAATGAATGTAATAATAATCATGATAATAGTGACAATAATAAAATGGCATTAATAATAAAATCGTCGCGACAATTGTCTGCCAGCGATAATATTCGTAAACAATAATCAATAATGACAATGTCAATATTCGATATATCTTTTTTATTTTTTAATCATTTTTTTTTTACTTTGGCGCGTCGAACTTCGTGGCGAAAAACGACGTCGCCGCCGTTACGTGAAAAAAGAAACGAGAAGAATCGAAGGTAACGCTATCGAAAAAGGAAGATATACATTCTTCATCATACGAGAAACGAAAACGAAGACAGTATCAATGTTTCGTTCGTACACTTTTGTTTTCGCTTCTGCGTTGCGTTTAACTTTTGTTTTTCGTATTTTTTTACTTTATTTTTGTAATGATACTTTTTTGTTCCTTAAGTTCTCGTGTTTACACAATTAATGCAAAATATCCCTACAGTCCGACGAATATGCGTTTTTAGTCGTTCTCTGCTCGATGCTTCTCTTTACACTCTTTGTCCATTCATTCACACTAGTAGTCGGGGATAACGGGATAAGGTGGTGGGAAGGGGGTTCGGGATAGGGTCAATTGGATAGGGATAGGTTTAGGATTTCATTACGGATTTGCTATTGTTGCTGTTGTAGTTGTTATTGTTGTTGCTGTTACAATCAAAACGAATTGTAGAAAATTAACAAAACGCGGCGTCGCGTCTGCTTGGTCAGGATTCCCGTGGAACTGGATACTTTTCTCTGAAGAAAGTACGAATGAAATCGTATAAAATTGGACGCAATCGCAGTTACGCTCAATTAATTACGATCTACGCGTAGCAAACGGCACAGAAAAGTAGTCGTAAAGTTCAACGGCGATTCTTGCCAATTCTAAGAAAATTAGACTGCTGATGTAACAGTCTGTAGACTGTCGGGATAACAGTTTGGACTGCTGGAATAACAGTTTATAAGATTGGAGTAAAAGCCTGGACTGTAGGTGTGACAGTCCCGGCTACTAAATTAACAGTCTGGACGGTTGGAACAACAGCTCAGACGGTTGGAATGACAGTCTAAACGGCGTAAAAGCAACAGTCGAATTTTCTAAGCACAGCCGCGAGCTCTTTACTGTTCGATGTGAGAGCGACGGCCGTCGGTCGGCAGTTGCTGATCCTTCGCGGGGATGAAAGAATTGACACGAGCTCGGGCCGGTGCCCGGGTTGGAGGTCAAGGACCGACGGTCGTTCGTATACGAGTGAACGATGTAAAGTACGGATCACGTGTCACGATGTTAATCTTGTTCTGCATATTATATTTAGCCAAAAGTTTTGCCGAAACGTTAACGTTTTAACACGTCCCTTTTTTCTGCTTTTCTTGCATTTTTTCCTACGCATTTTAACTGTTTTCTGACTGCAACTCAATCGCCGCCGGACAGTGGACGACTGTGACGACAACCCGTCGCCGCCGGCAATCTTCTTTCTATACAGCTCTCGAACTTACTTTGCAAATCTTTACTTAAACGCTGACGTTTACACGCTAATGATTATTGTACAAATAATTACATTACATACACGAAATCGGGGCGCGGAGTGGCCGTCGTTAACTTAAGAAGGTGTAATTTTTTTAATTTACTTCTTTTTTTTTCTTTGCTCAGTTTGTTATTTGTTTTTTTCATATAGGTCCACTATCTGGCGGCTGTGCTGTATGCATATTGTATGTATATATTATACTTCATACATATATATTATACGTTGATGCGAAAAGAAGAAATAAGGTGTCGACTTTTTGATAAAAAATCGCGGGACACGTGTGCGCATTTGTTGGTTGCGAGTCTTTGTTATCCCAGAAAATCAAAAGTCCAGTTTGCCTGCAAAAAAGTCCCGGTTTGACATCGGTTTTTGGGGGAAAGGGATCGCTTTTACCGACACACAATGTACAATCATGATCGAAGGAACCTCGACTACAATTTCGGGAATCAAGTTTCTCTTTTTTTCCTAATAATAATAATAATTATTAATTAATAATGCAATTTTGCCTAGATGTCCATTTTCGCCTTAACTATACAATAATAATCACGATTCGAATACATTATCATCACTTCCGAATATAGATATAATAATTTGGGTTTTTTTCCTTGATTCTTTTACATCATTATACTCACAATATAATTATTCAGTTTAGAGTTCGCCGTATATCTATATATATATATAATATAATATATATATATTTTATAATTTATAATATATAAAATGAAAATAGGTACAATTTTGGATGCTTTTTTTCTCGTCACTGGAAAAAACGCTCCGAAAATTTATTTTCTTTAATTTAAAGTTTTTTGTTGCTTTATAATGCCCGTCGGTTGCGATTCTAGTCCACTTGTAGTAAAATTTTGTTTCTATTTTTTTTCATCATCTCTCACGCTCGCTTTCTTTCGCTCATTCATTTTTCACGCGCAGACTATCTTGCTCGCTCTCGCAGTCGCATTCACGCATTGGTATCTTCCATTTTTTTTCTTTTTTTTTTTTTTTTGCTCAGAAGACCGTCACTCGGGACAAAATCGCCTTTTTTTAATCATTTATATTTTTTTTTTCAAAATTCATGGTTTCGACCGCTTGAAAAATGACCACGATCTGAATTTCTAAGGCGAGCCTCGCCGGACTTCCGGTCTTCGACTTTTCCGCCGCGCCGAATTATGCCCATCAATTTTGATTATTTACAAAAAAAGTCACGTTAATATTGTTCCTTAATAAAAAGCTTCTTTTTCTCCTTCTCTACTCATCAAAAGCTACGCCTTTTTTCGCGGAAAAGTCGCACGAGCGGACGTCGTTCGAGAGTTAAAAACAAATTTTGTCTTTCACACCCTTAACGCTACGCAACTCTCGCTTGCTAATAAACGGTACGTTTTTCTTGCCATTTTTTCCACTTTTTATTTATACTCATTACTCATTCCATTCGCCGCAAAAAACGTTCTTTAGTCTAAACACCATCGCCTAGAGAGTAATTTTCTGCTTTTACTTTTTATTTTACTTTTTTGGTTCGCACGCAATTTGCAATCTCCCGCTAAAAATTATTTACAAATCGAACAGTTTCGAAACTATGAAATTCGACGAAACCTCTTTTTTCTTTCACATTTTTTTCTTCATTTCATCTAACTTGTTACATTTTATTTTTCATTTTCATCTTTGAACGATTCATCTTTGAACGTCTTTCACTTGTTCGCGCGATCTTTTACGCCACCCTCGTTCGCGACTAAAAAGTAGCCAAAACGGCTCGCTAATGATTTCAACGGTCGATCTTTGTAATGGTCGTTGGAAATTCACGTACAATATAACTCGCAACTTGTCGTTCGTCATACACTTTGTAATCTACACTTGGAACTCGCTCGTAACCGAAAGAGACTGGAACATTATTCTTTACATTTTTCACGTCGTACATCCTTTGCTCTATCACACTCCATTTCCTACCTTCGCTTCGCTTTGTTTCTTTCCTTCTTTTCGATACAGATATTTAGCCTTTCGCTTGTTGTTTTCCGTATTTTTTTACTTGTTTCAGTCGCCGCTTCGTCGCGCATCGACGGCCGCCCAGAAAACGCCCGCATGCGGCGCCTTTTGCACGGCCACCGTCGATCCGGCGAAACACTTGACTGACTATTGTGACGGGGAGGATAGGATGAGGGTATTAAATTAATAGCAATAACTGATTAATAATAATACTAACAATAGCAGTAGCTGTAATTACGAATAACTAATTGTTATAAATCATTAATAGTAATTAATAATTAATAATAACGGTGACACTGAGAGTTCAAGATCGCATCGCGATATTGACCCGCGTGTTTCCAACATGCTTGCACTCTCGTTGCTACAAACGTCGAGTAGCGGTAACGGTAATTAATAAATGCAGCTGTTTAATTAGAACGACACAAATAAGAAAGGGAAAAGAAAAGGCAAATAAATAGTAAAGACGAGAATTTTGTGCGACAATCGTCAGCGTATTTTGAAGGTTCGACTTTTGTTGTAAACGCACCGCGACTTTTCGGATAACAATTAACGGTGATTCCACGGTAATGCTTTCCGTTCAATGGAGGCCTAAAGTCGCGCGAAAGTGTCGCGAAAAGTCGTGACGCGGACATTTCGGTTATTATCCTTAAATAGCGAGTATCAATTACTGAGATGGAACGAATACGTCAAAGGAGACAGGGATCGAAATAAAAATCATTTGCGAACGATTCGTAAACAATGAAAACTAGAAATATCACATCGAGTAATGAAACGCACGCGAGAACGTATGCAAATGTTTACAACACGAGACTTAACAACGTAATAATCATAGTTTCATTAATTGTAAAGATAATAACTAATCAATTTAATAAATCCTTAGTGAATAGCATGTAGCGGTAGTTGTTTCTTTTATGCTTCAACAAATATGTAACTAATAGCCGTATAGTGGACCTTGAGCTGCGGAAAACGTATAAAAAAAGAGGACGTCGGTTGATTTACAGCGATTTCAGTAATCATTGAATCCGGCGCCAAAACCGCCGCGAAGTCTACGAGAATAGTAACTAAAAAACCGTAGTTGTTTGTGTTCAGGGTCGATAATAGGGCTACTATCAATATCGTATGCAAATAAAGAACTAATCGCAACTAATATAAAATAACATTTAACTCGCTCTGACCGCCTTAATATAACTTTTGTTTGTTCGAAGATACCAATTCTGACTAGCAAACGCAACTTCGCGATTTCCCGTACGCCAATTGCCAATTGAACGCGCGCGCTTCACGAGCCGTATCGTCGCTCATCCATCACCGTAATCTTCACTTTGAATATCAAACGATAATTCCGCATTGTACATTTTGCCAATATCATCATCAATGATTTACTCTCGGCGACCTGATCTCACAATTTTTTCTTTCTAAATTTGTTTTTTGCTTTCCCAACTAGAAAGTCATTAACAAACAATTCAATTATTAACGATATCACGTTGAATTCATAAATACTGCTTAACTTTTGCAACGAGAAAATTTTTTTTCACAAACAAGAAAAATCACTCGGCCAAATTTCAACTTCATTGACTAACTTCCACTCTGTCTAATTAATTATCTCTTCCCGACGGTAAGATACAAAGTAAAGAACCCCTCGATCAGCCTTTCGGTTAGAAAATCTCGCTTTTAACAAGGCTTAGGAACTTTGCCGCAAATCAAAGGACGCCTATAAAGCGTGCGTGTGTAATGAAAATTCGAGATCGATTACGGCAATTGTCGTACGTGGGATAAAAGTACGAAAAAAAAAAGAAAAAATAAATAAATAAATTATAAATTTATTTCAACGAGCAATTTGAGCGAAGGATAAACGATAATAAAAATTTTATGTCGTGCCCGATATTTCATCGACACCCGCCAAAACGTGCGTATATATAATATATATATTTATATGCATAATGTATTAGATAAAGACAAAAGGGAGACAAAGAAAAAAAATAGAATAAAGAAACGGAAGCTTAATTAATGACAAGTTGCATTCTCCGCTACATTGCGACTCTCCTCTAAATCACCTTTAACGGAACATTCAGTCATGTGCGCTCGAGTGGCACGTTTATGACGCATTAAAAAAAAACACCTTCAACGTCAACAATAATAATATTTTTTAATAATAATTAATTAATAATAATAATAATAATAATCAATAAACGCTACTTCGAAGATACAAAAGAAACTTAACCTAACAGAGTTGACCCGCGCTAGCGGACAAATATATATAATATATCATAATAATGATAATAATAATAATCATAATATATACCTATAATGTATTAGGTGTAAAAAAAAGAAGAGATACTCGAAGCGCTGTTTACACGCGAACCGTAAAATGATTCCACGGGACGCGTTTAAGCTTCTTTTAATTTTCAAACCTTCTACTTTTTACCTAAAATACGCCTTCAATTGCCTACAAACTGCATCAACGCGAAAATTCAACGAACGTCTAACGGTGAACACAAAAGAACCAAAAAATGAACAAAGGTAAAAACAAAAAAACAAAAAGAGAAACGGAGCACTTAAACAGTACTTGAAAATACGGAAAATGAATTGGGAAGTTTGAAAGATTCATTCGCACCGTACATCCATTTGAAAGAGTGTCGTTTTTGCTTATATAGGGATCAACTGGCCGGCTCCTTTCCGGCCAGCGTTGATATAACGAAAAGAGGCTATATTTTGTCAACGCGGATGTTGTTCGTGAATGTCCCACAGGTCCATCCCGTCAACGGCCGGACTTCCATTTTTTTTTACCTCCTTATCGCCGTTTTAGCTTTCAAACGTGAAATCCACTTTCAGCTAGAATATAAAGAATATAAGTACCGATTCGTGCCCGCTCCCTGGCTTTGTACCACTTTTGACTAGAATTGAATTTCGAATCGCATTTACGAATTCGAAGCCGGCTCGTTTGCGGGTGGGATCCCGTGAGACAGGTAGTGCGTCGGTGTGCTCGCCCAAAAGGGGTCTTTGAAATTCATAATATTTCGAAATAACAGCTCTTTCTTGGTGTCGCGTTCACAATTCTTACAAACGTCACGTGACACGAAGAAATTTGTTTTGTCAAACAAACGTGAACTTGCGCTGTAATTGGTAACAGAATCATACGTAAATGCTTTATCCCACGTGGAAACCCCAATTATACAATTTAATGCTTTCATGACTGTTTTCCGCTGTAAAATAAAAGTAAGTAAATTATATTAAAAATTTTGGCCACTTAGATATTCGAGTCATTTTTTTATTCGAAACATATCAATAAATAAATGAGAAAATTATATGGTTCAGCGTAATATGTATATTGAAACAGTCACAATGACTATTTTAATATCCACACTACTCATGTCAATTTTTTTTTTTTTTTTCGTTAATTGGAATTTATTAAATATGATTAAAATATCTAAGTTGTCAGAATTAATAATAAATTTTACTGTACTTTTTTTTCATACTTACAGTACCTCATATAGGAAAGAAGTAAACAGAACGTTGAAATGTCAAATCGTGGAAATAAACAAACGTTCTGATGTAATAAACGTTTTTTTAATTCTTAGTATTCCAAAGTTAATTATACTTCCGATCTATGTATGCCATAATCTGTGATGGTTTTACACTGTGCCAAAATTTCTACGTGGGATCTTTTACATTTACCGTTGTGTCGGTCCAGATCAACATGACTCCCGTTTCGATTTTAATCGGCCAAAAGTGAATTTAACTTTTATCAATCAATACCTCGATCTCTCACCGTTAACCTTACCTTCGAAGACAAAATTTGATTTTGAAAGAAGCGACAGACATGAGATCAGGACCGTTGAAACATAAGATTCGCGAATGAACTTGGAACAATACTTTTTGTGTGAAATTGGAACATTTCTGCTGGGTGTGGATGGGACATTTGGCGGAGTGGTTTGGTGGAAGGGGTTTGTATTGTGTAAAAGCAACGCCATAAGTGAAAAAACACAATGTTGCATCTGTAATAAGTTGAATTAAAATTGGTTAACCGGGCGCGAGCCGGCGTTTCCCGCGTTTTTGATCGCCTCGATGGTCCCGGCGCTCCGTGGCGAGACGGGCCGGTTCGCGCCCTGGTACCCTCCGATTCGCGTTCGAGATACGAGTACTTTTTAGCATCCGAAGTGAGTGCCTCCGCGATATGAGATGCGCAGCCATTGGCTGGCCGCGTCCTAAGGTAATAATAATATTATGCATATGCGTATGTTACTGTTAATTAACTGTCTGTTGTGACAATGGTTACGGTTAATTAATTGATATCGGTTAGTTTAAATATGGCTCCACCACGTGTAATCGCCTCCTCAACTTCTCACCATCACTTGCTTTTACCTATCGAGTCTATAACATACGTCGGCTAAGCTACAAACATTTATTACATTTAGTTTATCATAAGTTATACTCGTTATAAGCACGCAGGAACGCGCTCTGGAAGAGGACGATCGGGGAAGGGCTGGTTCCTTATTGTCGAACGGGAGGAAGATGAATTCGGGCAAATTCTTTTGCGCTTTCAGACTGGCGGTAGGATCGCGGGTCCCGTTGGGCCGGACCCCGTGGAAGATGGGAAGAATTTGGCCGCGCGTTCCGATGCGGCGCCGCGATTGGTAGCACACGACGAGCAAACACTGAAAAGGACGACGTGCTTCCTTGTCACTTACTTAGTAATTGTTTAACTGCGATACACTGTAAGTACTGTCCTACTATTAACTACTAATCTGTGAGTTATAATTGTGAACTGTCGGTTTACTGTAACGGAAAAACCCTTACAGAGGCACACACTTTGCGGAACGTGGCAAACAATAACAACTTGCCTGTTAGCCGGACAAATAGTTGTCGGATCAACTTTTCGTTATCACCATCATCAACATTAGTTTCGCGCCAATTGGGTGTCAGTCTCTTTCTCGGACTCGCATGCGGAGGGTGCGGTTCTTTAGGATTCCGGGGCCAACAAAAACATATTCCCGTGAACGCAAATATTTTGAAGATTTATGGCTGGTCGTGGAAGCCGCGCGGGGAGACAAGCTCGTCCCGCGCGAGTTCCTCGACGAGCTACGCGGCGGTTCCGCTGGTATCCAGCTCGTCCATTTTCTCCTTATAACAATCGCAATTCCCCGAAGGGAGCAAACTAGGTGTTGCCACTTAAGTTGATTTCTCAGTTTCATTTCTGCATCGAAAACACAGTTAGGTATTTTCCTTTAATTCATATTTATTATCGTTTTTAGTTACATTGATATAGCTCACTGAAATTGCTTTGGCGTTTGTCTTCAAGATATTCTGAGGATATCGACAGTATCAATGATAGATTCCAGATATTTAACAGATATTGTTTGTTCAGATAATTAAAATGTTTACTTTAAAATTACAATTTATCTACAACAACTAACTAGTAAAACTGCTTCTTTTTCAAAAGTGACAGTTTTATTGGCAAGATTTTATAATTAAACTGTAATTGCATAGTAAAAATATTTGAATTTCAAGTTCTTGTTTTTTCAGCATAGCGATAACATGTGCTATTGAGGCCAGCGAATCATTCAAAATTGAAAAATAGTAAAGTTGATTAAATTTCGAACAATTGTTTGGTACCTTGTTGCATTTTCATACAGAAAAGGAACTGAGTAATCGTCTTAACGAACAAATACTCGTGCTCGAGCATGGCACCTTGGTCCCGCCGCCTTAGTGACTATTGCTTCCGTTTATATAGTGGACATTTAAACAACTTATTCCGGTTTTTAATCACGGAGGCTCGGTCACCGCGTGAAAACGCGATGAGACGCCGAGGCGCTCGCACTGCTAGAATGTCGGTTTTCATGCTGCGCATTATTACGGTTCGCACGGATATACGTAAACGCACGTCCTCTATGCTGCATCCATCGCGTATGCCGTATATTCGTGCTGCAAGATTATTTCATTAAAAAATTAAAATCCGTTTAGAAAAAGAAACTAATCCTTTGATTGACTTTTTTGCTATTAAAGCCGCACTAGGGCACCGCGGGCCATAGGGCGTCGCGGTGCCAAATCGTCTTAGGTCGGGTAAGCGTGACAGGCAATATTCGCCGTTGACAGTCGAGCTCGCTAGACGCGAGCTAGGTCGTCACTGTCCGTCGTCACGCGTTAACATCGTCGTCACATCCGAGTTGTCTCAGGTTTGGTTTGATTGTGTGGTTGGTTATTGTCGATCATAGTGTGGGTGCATCTCCGAACAAGGGTCGCTATCCTTCTGAACGCAAAATTTTGGTCAAAAAAACGGTTTTGACTTGGTCAATTTGATTGCAATTTAAGTTCCCGTTTGAGAGGGAAAATGGGCAAATGCCCTTTTCCCTCCCAATGGCGCCCTCATCGATTTGAGAAGGTACCATAGTCCAATGATTCGGCCAAATGACGAAATGCTATCGTTTTTGGGACAATTTACAAAATCAATTGGCTTTACATATCCGTAGCGTGTGTGGTTGCAGTGTTATAAGTGTACTGTGTGTGTAACGAGTGTAAATGTGTTGTGAGAGTCCCCCGGAGGGGCTCCCGTGTATGCGAGTTGTTTTGGCGCGCGGGGAGCACGCTTCTGAACCAGGGCTATCTTGCTCGACGTGCAAATGTGGGCATATTTACACGCCGGTTAATCTGTGTCTTCTATGTCCTTATATGGATTGTATGCGAATGTATTTTGTGGCACGGCTTCGTCGGCCGCGCATCTGTCTTGGGTTTGCTTGATTGCGTTAAATTCGAGGTCGAGTCGTATTTGTGAATGTGTATGCGCTGGGAGTATACACCAGCGCATCCGGGCTATGGCATTTTTTAGATTATAAACATTTAGCAATTTACATGAAGAGATTAAGATTATGGTTGGGGTCGGCCGCCTTGACTTTCCGCCACTCGCGTCTTTTTTCTTCTAAGAGGGGCACCGTCTTCCGGGCCAACTCTTCCATCGGCTCTCATTTCTTCAGCTCCTTTGGCGTCCGAGTGGCAGCCCTGCTGCTGACCCCCTTACGAGTTACGGGCATATGTAAATCAATACATTTGTAAATTTTTTTTTGTAATTTTTTCCGCCGACGACCGCCGTGCGCCGGTACGGCCGCCGACATTTTTTTTTTTCTTATTTTCATTCAGCGGTTACAGAACATACACTACGAACTATTGTAATTGTGCTTTGTTTTAGTTAAACATATTGTACAATTGGTCACGATCAAGTCGCGACTCGCTTTTCTTTTTTTTCCCCTCCCTTATTACCGAATTACCTTTTTTTCTTCTTTTTGAACAAAACGGTCGTCTGTTAATCGTTTCATGGCTGTGTCATGAAGGATTTCGACTTGGTGTTTGTTGTTGTTTTTTGTTACTGATGCTTGTTTAGTGGTTGCTGGTGTTGTACTTGTTAATTTCGTTTTCCTTATAGGGACCGAAATCAATGACTGGAATGAATGGCATCGTTCCGCGTGGCTTTCTTTTCGCTTGACTCTTTTACACTTGAATTAACTTCCGCTTCAACTCATTAGCATGCTTTGGACATGATAACAGCCGGATGATTATTTTCTTTTTCACTTTCACCGATAAAGATGAGAAACAATGATCGGTAACAGCCGCGTAAACTGACTATGAAAATAATTTAATTTTCAGTTGCCGATAACTTCTTCTTATTATTAATATCATGTCTTTTTATCTCCCTTTTTAATTTCAAAAGTTTTTCTTTTCCAATTAAACGAAACATTGTAAATTTCAAAGTCAGATTACGACAGTTAATTACCGTTCTCGACAATATAAACTTCGAACAATGCGCCAAAGTAATTCAATTTTCAACGAACAATTCTTTATTATTATCTTTGTCATAGTCAACTTTATTGATTAATTGAATTCATTAAAATCAATTTCTGAAAACGTAGTTATGACAAAACGAAGTTTTAAGAGGTGAATACTTATTAAATGAACGTGAAACAAAAAATTCCGCGTTACTAATGAAAGAAGAAAATAATGATAACGAGAAAAAATGTAAAGACAAAAAAAACGTTGCTTTTGGTCCCTACCAATGGTGTGGAGGCCGTCGTGTTATTGATGCGAAGTGAAAAGTGTGTGAAGAGTGTCAGACTTACGACTATCATAGCATAGCTGTACAATCCATCACGATGCTTTGTGTTTTTGATGTGTGAATTCGTGTACTAGTGTAAATGACGTACCGCATGTCAGTGTCAAAGAAAAAACAAGAATTTCTCGGATCGGTCCGCGGCGGACCGATGCACTGAAAAAGAAACTTGGTCGATAAAAACATTATCGTTGGTTACGCAGGCGAGGGTATGCACTCGCCCACGCTTTAGGTATTTACATAGAAACTAACCCTATTGCATTATGTACTCGTTTAAGTTACCGTAATTCTCATTAATGTTGTGAATATCAAGATGTATTTACACTACTTAATCCGAGGAAAAACTCTCTGTAACCAAAAGGTGTCTGAAAAATTAAAACATAGAAACCGACTAATGATCGCCAACGTTGTCACTGTATCAGATTCGTGTCAGTTGGTCATTACGTCATTCATCACATTAACCCGAAAGCGATAGGAATTTTGCATCCAAAGTGTACACTGCTTTCTTTTCGTTAATTAAACACATATAATTTTGAAAATATATTTCCATTTTTTTTTCTTTTTTTCACCGTTGAAGTTAAGTTTGCTTTTACCACATAAGCCAAATTATTCAATCGAACTGTAATCTGATAGTGAAACGATACCGATTGTTAAATGCAGTTTTGATGAATTACAAGCGATCTGTTACTTCTCTTCGTCCCGGTTGTGAAATGCCTAGGCAACGCAGCTTATCCGCACGTGGCTTACGTTTCAACGAAGATTTTCGACGTTAGGCTACACGGTTCCGGTAATTGCTGAGAAATGTACTCGATAGTTAAAATGTAGTGTTTTTTTTCCAAGTCTTTAGTGTGTTTGTTTGTATCTAAATGTTAAAAGAAAGTTTAAGTGGTACAACCACGAAACTCATCAATTTTTTGTCATTCCGTTTCACGTTTTTCAGTTAGTCCTCTTTTGCTTTACTTTAGAAAAAATATTCCATTTTCCGTAGTGGTCCGTAACTCCTTTTCATTGTTGCCAAGGTATTGTCAATGACGTTCATTGCTTTGCTTACATTTCCAGTTCTTTTTTTCTTTCCCTTTTTCCTCCTTGGGCCTCAAGTTATAATTAATCCGAATGATTTACTTTTATGTATCGCGTGACTTATCTCAGTAACTACGTTTACGATTGCACAAACCTAACGTCGCGTTCTCTCGTTCGGTCTATGATTTTCATAAATGTCGTTATAATCCTTATTGCGCGAGTTCCCATCAAACGATCCAAAGTCTTGAGTCGCGTGACAAGAATCACAACAATAAGTTGAAAGATTATCTTCATCGAAAGCGCGAACGACCACGACTTTAGGACGCGAGCCGCTGTGTTAACCAAAATACGGTTCGCTCCGTTCGTTAGAATCTACGGACTCAAAAAATCCTGTTTTTCTTCCCTTTTTGCCTCGATCTCATACTCGTCTTCTTCTTCAGCTTCTTCTTCTTCTTCACCTGCCTTCTAAGTATTGCGAGAACGTAACGGTATATTGCAAGTAAAAGTTCGAAACGACGCAACTTCATACGCGTTTACTTGGAAATAAAAAAATATTTCGTTTATAACGATCACAGGACCTCAGATTACTCCAAGCGCACATCATCTCAGACCCATTTGTTTCCAAATCGCACGCAGGCACTCGTTTATGAATCGCTCGTTGCCCAAACACTCGGTCACACGCGCGAATCCTCATTTAATCGTAACATTCGTGCAACGCGCGACGCGCGCGCCTGAGCGCAATATTCATTTCGCCGTTCCCTCATTTCCTCCATTTTATTATTTATTTATTTCTAAGATTTGTTTAAACTCAGCCTCTTCTCTGTTTAATTATAATTGATTTGTAGAAGTGTGCTCAGGTGCGTGCGTGCACCAGATTCGTGCCTCTTTCTCCTAACTACCCTAGTCTCATAAACCCTATATTTATTATTTATAATATATATAATATATATAATATATATAATATTTAGCATTTAGATTTTTAATCTCTTCTCTCTTGCTTTTTGAAGATTTCTCATTTTTCTTTCGCGCTTTATTTTTATGCCATACTCTTGTATGTATATATAATATATATAATATAACTTGTTTGTAATAATTATATTTTGTTTGTTTGCTTAAGTGCTAATAGTTTTTGTGCTGCAATTAGCACAGCTGCGCGCATGGTTGTGTGATAACTTGTGTCTGTATTCAATGTGTATATGAGTGTTCGTATGTTTCATCACCTTCTGCCTTTGTATTTATAATGTGTACACGTTTATTCGTATCAACTTCATACAAATCCACGGTCTAGTCCGCGTTTTGTATGTTATATTTGTGCAGTCAGTACGGTCCGTTCTTTTCGTCTACGAAAGAATCTGTGTTTATGGACCGGCGCGTCACCATATCGTCAATCATGTCGTCATGATCGTCGTATCGTTATCTTTAGCATTATTTTATTTATTACAATTTACACCTTAAATCTTAATAGACGCGAGTTTACGATTAAAGGGAATCTTATTAAGTGCTGTTAACGTTTCTGCATACATGCTTGTTTGCTTGCTTGCTTGCTTATTACATTTTATTATTAGTTATTGAGCCCTGTGCGGTACCACGGCCGCATTCTCACGCCTTGGCTCTTGTACTACACGTCATCTCAGTACCTGCGAGGGTAAAGAAAACCGCAATTCTACGCCCGGGTAGAATCGCACGTACGTCTTAATGGTTTATACGTTTCAGTTTTATGGCACGTTGCGGGCGCGAGTTCGGCGACGCTGCCGGTTTTTCGTTAATTAGGAACACTGGCGACTTGACGCGCTGACAATGTGACTTCGTCACCGGCCTGAACGTCGCCGGACCGCGGCCGTGGAAAACTGTCGCTCGGGCGCGCCGATTCGAGCGCCGCGTCCTCGCGACACTTCGCATCAAGCTTGATTGTTCGTTATTGTTCAACGGTTAAAGTGTCCTGTTGATCCTGCGATGAACATTTTTTTCGTCGCGGTGAAATTGTAATGTACTGCTGAGACATTAGTGATTGCGCATTGACAACACTTGAACGCACTGACGGTGTCATGATCGAGGTCCAATTTAAGAGGTTTCGGCGATGCCGCCGTCTATCTCTTCGACCTTCCTCTTGACACCGTGGCTGTCGATCTGGGGAATCGTCGACTTAGTCACCTGTTGATTGTTCAGTGGTAGGGAACGCTCCGGCTGTTGTTGGCCTTGCAGTTGCTGTTGCTGGTGTTGCTGTTGGGGTTGCTGCTGTGCTTGTTGTTGCTGGTCGCGTTCCATAGACAGGGACATATCAGGCGTCCAAGTGGTCCACTCGTCTCAGTAGTAACTGAATTTTCATGGTTGCTGATTGCTCTGCTGATTGACCACGTGCTGGAGAGTGAAACTCAGAGCACGTGGATCATGTAACCTCAGAGCTTGCTCTAGTCTTTGCTCTTGAAGTCGAAGCGCCTCTCCTATTAAATATCATAATCCATTAATTTTTATAATTATATTAATTATATTTTATTAATTATATTGCAACATTAACAATAAAAACGTACAGGTGTTTCATTATATATGATTCTGAATCAGAAAGAAAAAACTATAAACATGAAATGATATCTTAAAAAATATTCTTCACATCGAAACTAATTTTTATTGCTAATTTTTAAATCTGTGGTTTTTAGGCAAAACTGAGTAGGTGCGTTTCAGTAAAACTTGTTCTAATAATTCATGGTTCTTAGCATGTATGCAAATGATTAAATCATATGTTTATTGTTACCTAAGTCAGGCGATAAAGTGTCTGTTTGAGACAATTGTTGATTAGTGTGGTGTCCTGGCATTCCAGAAACTCCACCACCGTTATGCTGTCCTAGATGATGCCTCATATCGTTGCCAACAGAGCTCGCTGCAGCTGCTGCAGCTTGTGATACCTATAAAGATACAAGTTGTAATTTGAAATTACACACTTAATAATGTGTCTAAGCAAAAAATTAAAAAAAAAAAAAAAAAAAAATACATACAGCTAGCCTGAGGGCAGCTTCGGCCTGTGAACGTAAGAGTGCTTCGGCCTGGTGCATCCTCAGAGCCTGCTCCGGACCTGAAGTCTGAACGCCTTGTTGCTGTGGTCCTGTTGCACCTTGACCACCGCTACCCATGTCACCGTTGTTACCCATTCGCATAGCTGCCGCCAGCGACGCCACGTCTACTGGCGACAAATTTGGCGATACTGAATTTTGTAAACCTGTTGATAATTAATTTGTATTAATATTTACCAAATCAGCGGTGTTTCATTCAATGAAATAATAAAGAATTTACACTAAACACTAATAAAAAATTATTGTCTGATGAGTTAAATATTACAAGAGTTATTACAATATTTAATGGGTATTTAATAGTTATAATCTATGTATAAAATAATGTCATGCAGTATTAATTTATTTATTTCAAACTTGAAATTTTTTATTGTATTCCAATTGCAAATAATGAATAGACATTTTTTTCAGCAATACATTTAAAAGTTTAAAAATCAGACCTTATTGATATTAAAATTAAAATTTAATCAAACATCTCACCAACGAGACGATTCGTTTTTTTTTTATTTCTTTTAGATAGTAATTGATTTAAATTAAGCAGCATGAAGACTCGTATAAAATTACCCGCAGAAACGGCAGCTGCCATGACGGCCATCCGCTGTTGCTGGGACTGCATTTCATCGTGATACTGCTGAGCCGAACTCGGTTGACTGCCGGCTCGTAGCATCTCGCTGAGCTTCCCACTCGGACCAGGCGACGCCATGTTGTTGTTGTTATTATTGTTGTTATTATTGAGTAAGCCGGTGCCTACGTGAAAATCTACTCTCGTTAATATACAAGGTGTTCTTATCACTGAATCGATAATTCGGACTGGCCGAATTCACACTCACTTCAATCTTCCCGCGTCCGTATCGAACATCCCCCGCGGGATGCCTTCGGACTCGCTTATTAATCGAGCCCGGAATTTTTAACGACGGCGCTTTTAATAACACAAAGTAACGCACTTTGTGCAATTGCATTCGACAATGGCCGTCGAGTACGAAGGACTTCGTAACGGAACAACGGTCGTATTGCTCCGTCTTTGTTACAAGTAGGCTCGCAAAAAGATTAGCAGGAATGTTAATCAGGGCAGACAAAAGTGAATGGGAATTTCGTCGTTCCGAAGACAAGGAACCAATGAATACGTACCAGGTTCACTACCGGCTGAAGAAAGCCTTCCGTTTCCGCTACTGCTATCCGAATGGGCCGAAGGTGAAGGGCACATTGGTGTTTGTTGCATGTTCGGTGGTCCTCCCGACTGACTTCCCAGAACACCTAAACTTGCTCCTAAACCAAACCGACCATTAGACCTTGGCTCCGGGCAATACAGAATCACCCTTGGTAGAAACTTATCGTTGGGGAAAGCCAAGTTCCGCTCGGAAGTACTGACCTCAATTTTGGATTGGTCGCAAGCGACAGGTTTGAAAGTGAAATAACTATAGTGTAAAAGTCTTCTAGCTACTTGTGATCAGAGGTATCGAGGAAGCAAACTGAAGCTTTGAAGGTCTGACTTTGGTTGTCGCTGTCGTTAGGTAGGGAGCGTTCAAAAATGAGATCAGTCTATCCTAGCGAATAGAGAATCATAGCTTTTCCTTTTCTACCAGGGAAGGAGGAAAAACAAACGAGAATGCCTTTTTACCTAAACTGGCGGAACCTGCGAGCATTTCCCTCTCCCGTCTTTCCGCGGCGGCTCTACTCAGAACGTATTGCGCCGCGAACTGATGTTTCGGATCCATTCTCATATGTTCCATATGACTGAGCAAACCTTGAAACACAGAACAATTTGTGCTTAAGTAAAATGCCCAAGCTTGTGTCGAGCAATCGAGTTTCGTTCGCGTCGCGAAACTTACCACTCTCGTGCGTGAAAACGGCTTGGCATACAGAACAAGGCCACATCCTGAGACTTGTGCCGAGTTGGCTGGTTTCCGGATGACAAGCTAGGTGCTTCCTCAGACTTCCTTCGTTCACGTAGTGCTTCCCGCACACTGGACATGGATGGTTGGCGGTCCGTCGTTTCGCTAGGTAAACCCCGGCAACGGAGGTTGTGCAGTCAGCGGAAGGAACAATAGTGCGACACAATGTCAAGGTCAATGCCAAGCAGGAAAAAGCGCCCCAATGACGAAGAAGCCTCCACCACAACACACACTCAACAAACTCATTCGCAACCATTGAGTGAACTGACCGAACTGGCCATCGAGGTTCACTTTACGCCCATCTTCGTTGAACCAATCAGATTGCGTGTTCGTAACTTGCAATATTTGCAAATATCGCGAGCAATTCGGGTAAATTAAGTTTTCGTCAAATATCAATATTTACAGAGTGATTAAAAAATGTTACTTCTTTTTCTTTTTATTTTTACCATTTTACTTTACTTTGACTTAGTATGAATTGATATTGAAAAAAAATTTGAACTTAACATTTGAAAATGAATCAAATTTTGTTTCATAGATGATTAGAAGCAGTAGGATAGTGACAGTGCTGTATTATGAACAAATAAATAAATCTGATGAGTTGAAGATGCTCAATCGTATGCAGACGACTCACAAACATAAAGAGAAAGAAGAGCGCCCAAACAGCACCAGAGCTCGGAAGACGGTGCCGTCTGGGTCGAAAGACTGGACCCAGTTAGTGAAAGAACCCGGTTAGTACTCCAAGTGGTTCGACCGTGCAAAGTGAAGTATGAAGTGTCGCCCGCGCCAAAAGCAAGACGGGTG
>JABFOV010000712.1:0-33070 GCA_022817685.1 Aradophagus sp. ZL-2020
CAATCAACAATATCTAACAGTATCAATGCGAGATTAATTATGGACGTAGATATTTGTTTTTTTTTTTTTTTCAAGACGAAGAAGGGAATAGAGATGTAGGGGGGTCGTGTGGGGTGGGAGATGTGTAAAAGAAACAGCCCTTATGAATAAAAAAAATAAATAACCCAGTTTAAAGTAATGACTGTGATAAAAAGTAAAAAAAAAAAAAAAAAAAAAAAAAAAAAAAAAAAAAAAACATGGAGACTTCTAACGATAATTAAAACGTGACGATCAAGTAAGGTCAAACATTCGCGCGAGCATCTATTACAATGCCATCCATTTTGATTGCGTCCCCTCTCCCCTTCAGCTTCTGGCCTACCCCCGAGCGAAACTGATATCGTGAGCATATTTAATTAATGAAATAACATCGGTGCGATAGCATTGAATAAACGCAAAATAGACGGAACGGCTGCATCCGGCGAGCAAACACAGCTTCGATTTCGCTGGCACTTTTCGTAATGAACTAATATTTGCGGTGTCCATATTCCCGTGTTTCTCTGTCTGGCCGGCAGGGTGGGTCCCTTATGTGCGGCCGACCGGTTGGCGGGACACTCGCGCGTTTGCCGTTTGGGTCAGCCGCGATATGCGTGTTTCAGGTGGCTCGCCAGACGCGCACACAATGGCTCGCGTGTTATCAGAAACCCCTTTGCAAATACGTGTTTTACCCTCTTGACGGGGTCGAAAGCTCGTTTGACTCCGGAAAACACCGTTCTCTTCTGCCAAGTACACTCGTCGCGCTCGCAATTCGATTCTTCTTTTACGGCACTTGCAACGGGGGAAATTTGTTTTCGGTGTTTTCGTTGTTTGACGAAAACGGGCTGTAAGCATGCCGTTCTCGAAATGACTAACAAATTGAAAGAGTGTATTGGTTTTTTAAACATGTTCTTTGTAATTTAAAACACTGGTGTTTCAAAACTTGTCGGTTAGATACTATGTCGTATCAGTTAGAAAATTATTTTGGAATTAAACTTATAACACTTTCTCATAAGCTTACAAAACATTAATAATACTGAAACATTCTTCAAAATCAAAGTATTTTAAACTAAAACACATAAAGTGTTAACCTTGTATTTTTACCTTCTTTAAAATGTCTTTAATTAACAGTGATAAAAATCTCCAATCATTTCATTATGCCTTAATTCTCGCCGTATCAGCATTCACTAACACCGCCACACTAACACAACACTAACAAGCAACGTTTTTTTTTTTTTTATCCAACTAATTGCCGACAACCATCAACGACTATCACTGCTACATCCGCTCGACAATTAGTAACACAAAGGACGACGAGCTGCGGCAACAATTGAAGAAAAATAATGAACATCGAGCATCGATAAATCCCAGCCTCATCTTCTACCCGATAGCCACAAAAGTGAAAACCGATACAAAAGGTCCGAGGAAATTGATTATGGTCCGGCGATGTGGCTGATGATCCAACGGAAAGTAATTGACGTAATTCATCGGGTACTGTCGATTAATCGCGCTCAATGAACTCAAGCGAACGGAACGCGGGAGGGGGAAGGGGGCCCGGTGCGGGGGAGAGGGGGTCGAGATGCGAGATTAAGGATGCGCCGGACCTCCCGACGCGCGTTAAGGCGAATAGGTGCGAAACAGACGAGGCTATCGGAAGATCTTTGAGCGAGAGAGAGAGAGAGAGACAAATAGAGATCACCTCAAGCGTCTGCCGCGAGAGGAATCCTCGCGTGTCGCGCGGATATAAATAAGATCGGAGGAACGGCCGGGCGGGATGGGCGAAAGTGAGATATTGCGCAGGTTGTGTAGAGACAAGCGCCGCGTGATATAGCGAGCGAGACGGAGCGCCACGACAGGGGAAACTATTTAATAACAATATATCTTGGCCGGGCATTGTGCCCGGTGTCCTCGCGCCGCAAAAAGGGACGGTCAAATTGGACAAGGACGCACGCAATCGAGCGCCAGCAGCAATTGGCCTGAGTCCGTCACGCCGTTAGTCTATATTTGTTACGGCAGATTTAGAGCCACGGGTTATTCAATTCGGCCTGGCTCCGAGCCGAAGATGAATTGCGCCGCGGTGACAAAAGTCACGGCTCGGTTATGTACGAGGGTTATTTAAGGTGGCGCGCGACTCGCAATTAAACCTTTCGGGGATTAATTGCTAAAAACGGGCGCAATCATCGTGTCAGTTTGCATTATATTTAACGCGGAAGCACATTTCTCATGGCTTTTTCTGGGTTTTCGGGTTAGAGATGTTTGTGGTGTTGATTGTATCAGTTTTGCAAGTGCAATGAAAGTTTGATATATTTCTTTTTTTCCTGCGAATTCAAATTGAGTGTACATTTTCATATTAAATTTTGATTCGTTAAAAATCACAATAAACCTTGAATTCATTTAAGATTGTTCAAAGAATTTTTTTTTCATCGGAAATTGACTTTTTATTTCATTTCACAATTCAGGTCTCTGTTTCGCGATGGTGTGGTAAAATCTATTATAGTCAATAAACGTTTGCTTCAATTCAAAGGAATCGAAGATAAAAAATATACAATAACTGAAAATGTTTCCAATTCATAGTCAATAAAGCGATAATTTCGTAAAGTCGACAATAATCATAACAAATGTCAACCCAACGGTAATAAATTTGTCAACGTCGAAACGAAATCGATAACGAATGCTAGTTCATTGTTCGCGAAATGTCGCGACGTCTTTTATACGTTCTCATATTTTTCACTGATGCATTGTCGAGAACAGTTTAATAAATCATTTAAAAAGGCGAAAAAAGGGCAAGTCAGTCAATAATTACCGATGTGAACCGTCAACTTTGTAGTCGCGAAACACTGACGGGGCCGGCAAAAACGTCGCTAGCCGCCGTTGGCATTTTAATCGTAACAGAACGCGTTTTGCGCGGAGTTACACGTAAGCGCGTAGGTGTTGGTTGTTTACACGTGTGTCTCGGCTAGGCAGACTTAAGCAAGCAAACAGGTATAGGAAGGTGAGGTGTCGCTCAGCTGTGGCGTGTGCGTCAGCGTGTCGGCGTCGACAGTTCGTTTGAACGCAATTAGCGTCGCGCCTGATAGTAGTAATAGTCGATGCGGCCCGTCGCACTATCAACCGCCCGATCGCCCGATGGAATTAACCACTCGATATTCTTTTTTAACGCGAAACTTTTTACAATATTTTCGAACATTCGATCATTTAAACATTTCACGAAAGACAAAAAATAAAAAAATTGGACCACCGAAAAAATTCTCGCCCTGACAAAAAATTTGCTGGACGACTCAAACTATAATTCATTTTTTGACAAAGCCGTTACTTCTTTTCAATGCTGGTGACCACG
Organism: Aradophagus sp. ZL-2020; assembly: GCA_022817685.1. Taxonomy (NCBI): domain Eukaryota; kingdom Metazoa; phylum Arthropoda; class Insecta; order Hymenoptera; family Scelionidae; genus Aradophagus; species Aradophagus sp. ZL-2020. The sequence goes on from JABFOV010000712.1 coordinate 3,350, forward strand.
ATTTTATTAACGTCGTTATTAACTTTTGCTGTATTTTAATATTGTAAATAAATGGACAAGAAATTTTCTATTTTTATTGCAATGAATACAATAAACTTAAAGAATATACTGCACGCAGAAAAATGAATTGGAAAAAGTGCTATAGTTTTCAGCAGTTCGTCCTCATTAAATCATTTTTTCATAATAGTTTTACAGTTACATATATATTTTTCAATACATTACAAGAAAAAGTGCCATAGTAATAGCACTTGTAGCAAAGCTTTTCTCGCAAGTGCTATAACTACGGCATTTTTCCTTTATTTAGCTATAGTACTATTATGAAAACATGGTCTAGTGAGGACGGACTGCTAAAACTATAGCACTTTTTCTAATTTATTTTTTTCTGTGTGTAAAATTAAAGTCAATCTTTAAATAATGACCAATGAAATTTCGTATTTTAAATAAAATGCAAAAATTTAAAGATTATTTTTGTAGTTTATATCAAAAAATTTTACTTCAATCACCTATATCATTAACATCAACCTTACCACTACTATATTTTCTCCATCCGCAACTTAAACAAAAATTGTCAAACTAAATGTAAAAGTAATCTAAATATTCATAACTGCAGATTTATTCGTCATCAAGAATCAAAGTAATAACATAATAATCGAATTTGCCCGATGATTATATGTTACGGCAAAAGCGACGGTAATCAAAAGTTCGCATGATAAAAACGTCGATTATATGACATAAACGTTGCATCTCGTGACAATAATTCGGCTGCCTTTTCGTTGTTCCTTATTTTGGAGCCTTGATGTTGACATGACGTAACGAGAGCGGCCCTACGAGGGATCGATTGAAAAATGCCGCGCAAAGCCCAGCGGTTCCGGTAATCGATTCGCAGAAGGCTCGAGTTTTATTATTCACCGGAGAATTCTTCGTCGCTCGATAAACAATTTCTTAACGATCCTAACGGGCCGCGGTCTCTGTTTTTCGACCGAGATAGAAATTCGAGCTCATCACGCGAATCAGATCCCGAAGCGGAGGGGCATTGCGCAGGTGAATCGTTCAGGGAAAAGGGCGACGAATAAAAAAAAAAAGAACAAAAAAACTATTCGGTAAAAATGGCCAGCATTTGCATAATCAGGGCCAGCCTTTGATCGGATGATCGTCCTTTGATTCGATCCGTTTTCGAATTATATTGCACGTGAGAAGTGAAAGGGCTTGGTAATTGTGCCACGCGTTTATTTTCAATTCCGACCGTTCGGAAATTTGGATCAAAACTTTACGCGATTCGCATTTGAAGAAGATTCGTGTTCGAAAAGTTTGAAACGAGGCCCGCAAGTCGAAAATGTCTGTCTAAGTGTGGAGCGATAGAAAAAGAAAAAATGTTCTTCCGTCTAACGACGTGTTTGTACACATGTGTGCCAATTTCGGGGTATAATAAACACCGGCGGAAAACGAGCGAGGAATGTCAATAAGGGGGAGAAAAGGGAGTGGCCTTTGGCCGAAGAAATTCTTGGGTCTTGGTAAGAAAACGCGCGTTATTACGTCGGTTTTTGACGCGACCGGCGCTTTTAATGAGAATTTTCGGCCTGTTGACGGAAACGAGGGAAAGAGGCGAAGTCGCGTTAGACGGTTGACGATTTCACGCGGGCATTAACGAGCAGGCTTGTTGCAGTCGATCTTCACAGACACGTATCTAATTATGTTTTTAATTAATCATCGTTTTGTCACCTCGTTATAGACGACACATTTCGAGTTCGACGCTGCCGATGGGTCTCAGTCGCGACAAGATTATTTCGTGTCTCGTTATACAAATAACGTGCCACGACAAAATGCGCCTTCTTTGCTTTTTCTTTCGTTAATATAGATACTTTTTTTACACATTGCGATATATTTTGTATTTATAGTCTCTTTTTTTTTAATTGTGTTTAAATTATCAATCAAATATACAAATCGTAGGTTTATTTATCACATCGAAAATGATGTGGTAGTGCAATTTGTCATTCATTGAAAAAATTAAGTATATCAAAACAAAATACGTAAAAAAGTTTTATAAGCTTCAAACGTTTGCGGATGTTTTAAGTTGAAGTCAAAATTAATTTTTGAATTATTTTCTTCTCAACTTTATCTTGCTGGCATGAATGTAAAATATGTATCACAAATCATTACGTGCATTTCTAGTATTCCAACTAAAATGTACAACAAGAACCCCATTCTTAATATTCCAATTCAATGTATTATAAATGTATACGTGAATGATTAGTGAGTGTTAAAATTTGTTCAATACATTGCTTTCATTTTTTGTGCGAACTAGTTCAGTGAATTACTCCGATCGGTACAATATGTCGCCGAAATGAGATAAGGCGATTCGCGGGTCGGAGCTTTATGAATATTATTTCCAACGAGAGATGTCTTTCCCGATAAAATCGGCGACACCGGCGCTCTCGTGGCGGTAATTAATGATGGCTCGGTGCACGGAGGATGCCGCGGCCGAAGAAAGGAAGGATCGTTAGCGCGGAGATAAGAGCTGCGAGAGAGGCCGAGCGAGCGAAAGAAAGGGAGAGGCGGAGGTTGCGCGAGGGATCAGCGACAATACGCGTGAATTATGCCAGAATGACTGGGTAATTTTAAAGCCCGGAAGCCGACATTAGCGAACTCGCGCATTGATACCCGAGCATTTTCCTACCAAGGAACCATTAATATTACTTACATTAGAGCGCGCGAGGGTTACTCACTATTTTACGACGTCTATGCGAGTCACGAGTCACGCCGCGACCCGGCCAAAAACCGTACAATCTAATTATTAACAAAAAAGTAATTTCGTCGACAAAGAGCGTGAAATATGTTTTGAATAAATAACGACGAAATTAATGGAGGTTAGTCTTGTCGATGGCGTTCGGTATGTTAATTTCGAAGACTGAAGGGAACGAGGTGAACTTTGATGACACTGCAGTCGAGATATGTTTGCAAAATTTTCATTAATTTGAAACAATTTTGTTAAGCATTTTTCGCTTTTTTTTTTTTAAATAAAAAGTTTAAATTTTCTTTGACTTAAGAATTAATCATTTCGATTATAAATTTATGTACAAAAGCTTCCAGCGCTCGTTGTTTTGGTTAAACAAAAAATGTCTCGGATCTGTCAGATCCATGCGATCGTTTGATCGTTAATAACATATTTTCCTGCCTCATTCTTCTCGCTTGTACCCTCCGAATACGGTCAAAACAAATCAACCGAAGCTCGACTTGCCGATTTCAATAACCCCCTCCCCGGTCTCGGCGCCCCATTAATATATGAAACCAAGTTTAGCATAAATGAATCAAAGATCGCGCAGTGAGAGATTTTGCGCGCTCAATAAAGCTGTGGACGTCGTTTTCATTATCCCGCGTGGCGATTCATGCGCCTTTCTAATCGTCCAACGAACAAAACGCTCGGTTCCGTGGGCAGGAACTCGCGGCGGGAGTGAAAATTGACACACTCGCCGTCCGTTTTCCCCGGCGCCAAAATGTAATTTACAATTCAAAGGCAATGACCATTGGCGACGCTTTCTCGCCCCCCACCCCCCGGGCAGATTCGATGCCATTTTGGTCGCTCTCGCTCTCTTACCCCACGTATTTGCTTTGCCGAACCCCCGTCTCCCCGCCACGGACAAACGCGCATTGTGATATTCCGGCCTTTGACTGGCCGACGTTCGATGAATCGAATTTGCGAGGGGATGCGTGATCGGAGGAGGACGGAAGCAAGAGGAGCAGGAGGTGTCTGCGAAAGGGAACGGGCGACGTGAATATTCATGTGAGGTCAGGCAAAGATAAAGCAACGCCCGAGTCCGCTCCGAAATCGGACTTGTTGCGACTGACACTGACGTGTAAACCTTTGTCGGGCGCCAGCCGGGTTGCCCTAATACCCGAGGAATTACGTTCTGATTAATCGCCGGCCCCGGGGTTATTAATTGTTTGTCTTTTTGATTTTACGAAACACCGGCCACGCTCGGCTACGCACGCACGACGATACGTCGCATTTAATCTCGATGATTTGTTTATGCTAATCCGGAAAGTCGCGCCGTTTGGGTCATTGTCAACGGAACTCTTACTCTCGGATCCGGGAGATTTAGTAGTTGGAAATGATTTTCGACCTTTCGGAGGGTGATGTTTTGAATTTTAATGTTCAAAAACAAATGTTCAATGTTTGTAGTTTGCTTCTCGTAACTTTGATATTTTTTACAGTGATCATGGCATGGGTTGAATGTTAAACGTGTACATTGTAGTTTAACATGTTAATTAATGATGGGAGCAGACAATTTATAATTCAAAAGTGTAAATCTAAAAAAAAAAGGAAATATCTTCGTGCATTGAGAAAATAACTAGTACTATTGATAGAGACTAGTAAAATTTGTACGTTGTCAAATTTGCGAACGATATTTTTCATTACAAGGACACTGAAAATAACATTTGTCGATGACACCGTAGTGCGAAAAATAGCCTTTTTCATACAGGTGTAACAAAAAACAACGTTCTCAATTCTTCTCACTATCTTCTCACTTCTATCAACAAAAAGTAATACTAAATAACAAACACTGAACATTTAACAACATACATGCACATAAACCTTGAAAGTCTATCTCTAAGTCAGCGGGTAAAATAATCGCAGGAACAAAAAGTTAGCCATGTTACAGTTTAACAATGAAATGCGTACGACTGTCCGAATCGATGATACCGGGTAACGAATGACGAATCGCGGCCTCGCAAAATGACAAGTGGTCGGGATCACCAATGGATCACGGCGAATAAGCCGGTCGCGACAACAAAGCCAGACAAACATATCCGACGGAGATGGCGCCGGCGTCGGGGATGACTGCGGATGTCAATGTTGCGAGTGGCGGGGATTTTGAAGGGTCGGAACTGCGTACAAATCATGCCGGCATTACCGAGTCAAGCTGCGGACTCAACCCGGAAAGTCAATGCTTTCGGTTTAATGCTGATTTATCGGACGAGCCGACGGGAATCCCGTGTTTTGCGTTTACACCGCCGCGACGTCTAATCGATGAGCTACCCGAGTTTTGTTTAACCAACAAAACAACTTGCACCGGCTAGGCGTCTTGTCCTACCTTTGAAGGTGTTTCATGAGGTCTTCGTAGGCGGCCTGGCAGTTGTCCCACACATTGGATCTGCGGATCATAGAAACATACGACTTGTCAGGAGACGTGTTACTGTTAATCGCCGAGAAATAGCGCTTCCTCGGCGGCGAATCATGTCTTTCTCTTATATTTTCACACTTTGTTCGACGTTTAAGGCGATTAGGTGGCAGGCTGTCAGATAAAGTTAATACAATTACATATTTATAATATAAAAGTATTTTTTCTGAACCTCGTATTACCCGAACTAGAATTCCTCATATCACGATTACACACATTACGAGTCGTAGTAAATTTTAAAACACCTATGACATAATAACTGAAAAATCACTTAAATTAATTGATTTTCAGTTGAATCGTGTCCATTTTGAATAAGAGTTGCGTCCAGAAAAAAAACTGGTGTATCACAAATGTGTATAAATGTTTACCTTTCTGACTCCCTGCCAATACGGTTACAATTTTCTCGGTCTTCTAAGCGATTCTGTAACTACCCATTCACAAGCACCTGCGCGGACGTTCGTTTCGTTTTGGCTCAATTGGCCGACCGGACCTTCGCTGCGGAAAAAACTTCAATCGATATTTCCAAAATGAAACTTGCGCTCGGCTTTTTGCGCAGAAAAAAATCTCAAAGTACGAGTCACCTTAAACGACAAACATTTGCGAGGCTCTAATGAAACAGCTAGTGCTAATTTAAAGACGGTTTTTCGCGATGGGAGATTGCCTTGCCTCCGGGACCACGTGTTACGGTGTCGTGCGAGCTTTGCGAAAGAAAAAAAGGAGGTTGACTATAAGAAGAAAAAGTCGGGGGAAAAGATGGTGCAGTGCTGATTACTGGACCGTTAATTAACGTTAGGACAAATGTCTTGATCAACGCGCGGGCCGACGAAGACCCCGGAGTTCTTTGATTCGATTGATTGCCAAGGCGCTTTGATGTCGCTGATTAAAACTTAACGGTAAAGAGAGCCACCGTTCGGGCGTCTATTTGCGAGGAGCGTGTTTGCGCGGCGTTTAAAAATTAGCTGCGCCCGATATCAAAGGGGCCACTCGTTCACTCGGACCCGAGGAAAAAGGAGCGACGCCGATGGCGATCGCCGGCCGAATTAATCGTATTCCGGTGTTTGTCGTGGCGCCCCCAGACGTAATCCGTCTTACCTTGCGATCTCTCGTCTCGACAGATTTGCATTTTAATTAAAAGCAAAGCATTGGAATCATAAGCGCGGCAACGCCTCCTGTTCAAGAGTTACGCGCGCGGATACGAATTACCGTGAGGAAAGTGACACATCGTAGACCGCGAGACATCCGCAAGAGCATGCCCGCGCAGGCGTTTTGTTGGTTGACAACCACGACGATCATTAGCATTCGACGCGACGGCCAAACTTTGCCGAGTCTCCTTTTCTGCTCATCTCTTTGCGGGGAATTACTTTCGAATTCGCGGCGCGTCAACGCAAAACGCCGAATTGCCCTGTTGAACGAGGGGAAGAATGTTGGGAGAGGTGCTCTTAAAAATAAGTCCCTCGTTGACGGAAAGCGCCGATGGTTCTGTAGAATCTACTTAATGCGAGTTGGTTTCAGTTTTGTTTTGTGCTTTGGTCTATTTCATTGATCATTGTTTAATTTGATTGAATAGATTTATGCGTGTATATACTTTGAGACTGGAATTACCTGCGGCAAGTCAATGAGTTTATTAATAATTTGTTGGTAGGTTTAGGATAAAACATAATCGATTTTTGATGAAATTGTTATGAGTATGTTATTGTCAACTCTTTGTCTTTTTAATTATAATTTAAAAACTTTTGTAAACAATTTCACTCGTTGTTAACATTACAAATAAATAATGGTTTTGCAAGTAATAAATAGATTAACATCTAGAAACAACAAAAAATTGAATGTGTATACTATTAGATCCCGGAAATACATGAGGAAGACGAAAAAAAAATATTTTAAATTTTTTAATTTGGACTTACTATTATTTGAAAAATGTAAAAATTTCATCACGTGTTAGAAACATTCTCAATTACAGCGCAATCTTATTCACAGTTAAAAAATTATTAAATATTTTCTGTGCGTTATTTTCTCATTAAAATATGAAATGCATATTGAAAATATTCACAAACATTGTATTAAAAGCATTTACAAACCCCTACTGTGAAATTCTGTATCACTCCTTTTTTCCAACTACAAAGTGATTTCCTACAATCGTGAAATTCCGACCAAGCCAGCCTTTCAACAACCCCGAGCCCCTTCCTACTTTTTGAAATCACATCGCAACGATCGATCCCGACGTCGGCCAAAGTCTCGGCGCCTCGAGCGAGGTCACCGCGAGCGGCGACCCTCGCGGCTCCTTCACTTACGTTTGTAATTCAAGCCGCGTAAATGAGCGTAGGAAACGTCGGGCGAGCGAAAGTCTGGACGAAGATCGAGACGCGTCGCGACCCCTTAGGATTTCCACGGCTTCGCCGTCTCTTGAAATCCTCTTAAACTTGTATTCTTTTGGCCTCGCTTGACAAGTACGTTTCGCTGCGAGTTTCGCGACCCTGCGAGAGAACTTTAAACAAATAGACCTAGCCAATCCAATTGTGCTACGTGACGCTTCTGCCGGTGTTTCCGTAAGGAGGGTAATCCATCCCGCGAGATCCGCCCCCGCCAAACGAAAAGTCGACGCGCCCCTCGCATTTCAGTAATCGCGCATTAAGAAGCAAAAAGGAGAGTTAATGAAAATGTTTCCCGCTGCGCGAGGAACGACTTCGTTCATGCGACATTCACGTGTTGATCAGACGCAGACAGAGATGCAGGCAAGAGACGGACAATCTAAGGACACGAACGACGTTTTGCGCGAGAAAACCCGCGAGGAAAAAGAAACCTTGCGACAACTTTGGAGAAAAGATGCCAAGTTTTAAATTCTTTCAGAGGTTTCTTTTTCAAAGCGGGAAGATTTTGAGATGTAAGTGACTCGAATGGTGCGAGACCTATGTGAGGTCGACTTACCTGGCCAAAGCTTCCATGTTCGATATCGTGTTCGGGTTGATCTTGAGTCCCTGCTCACGCGCCTGAGCCTGTGCCTGGAGGTGGTGAGGTAAACTGGCGGGCGACAAGATCGCGGTGTGACCGGCACCTGGGTGGCTTGCGAGCTGCATGAACTGCATGTGGCTTAAATGCGTTGGCGGATGATTGTACCCGTTCGCTAGAAGCGGAGATTTCTCCATCCGCGACACATCTGCAATTGAGTAATCGAGGTTTCTGAGTTAATCAATGACGTTTATAGCTGAAGATTAACACGATAGAGCTATTTAAGATGCGAATTTTATAACTAGTCTAATATCTTGGAAATATAAAATATCGTACCAAGGTATAACAATCTTATGCTAGTTAATTCACAATTCAATACCAATTTTTCGGTGTCATTAAAACAAAACATATATTAAATGATGAAAATAAATATAAAGTTTAGTTTTTATTGATTAATCGATTCCTTTTAAACTTAAAATGATGACACCTACGTATCTTCACCTAATTTTAAAAACGAATAGCCGAGAGTTATAAAACGTAGATGCAATTTGTATTCGCTTAAGTTAAATAAGGTATTGATCTTGTTAGAAATGAATACATTTCTCATTGCCGTGTTTGACGCAAATCATAAGCCACCTCGATTTCAGTGGACTTCTCCGCGCTCAACTGGGGCGATAATGTATGCCAGGTCACGTTTTCCGATCGCGTAGACAAACTCTCGAGCGACCCTGTGTCGACGTAAAGAACCGCGATCCTTTAATGCGCCTTATATCCTTCATCCGAGTACAAAGTCGAGCGGCAATGCAAATTATCCATCGCATTTTGTATTTACATTCATCTCTGCCATCAAAATCTCCAATTACTTTTGCGCAATTAACCTTTAACTGCACGTGTGGGTCTCGCCGACCCAAATGGCATATATTAAAATAAAGTGGACAAATCAAAATAAGGCCGTAATGGTATACTTTGTATTAACATCCATCTTCGTCATAAACATGTATAATTACTTTTGCGTAATTGCTCGTTGCTTCCATATGGATCCCGATGACAAAAACGATGAAAGTACAACAAAAAGAAAGTAAAATAAGGTAATGAAACGGTTCCACTTATTCCAAAGTTAATAGTTAACAAAAATATAACTGAAATTAACCAAATGATCACCAAAAACTGACCTAAAAAAGAAACGATCAAACGTCCTTTAAATTCATAGCGAAAAGTTAAACGGTGGACCCTTTAATTCCCAAACATTTTCGCAAAGCTCCGACCATAATTCAATAAGTGCTTCAGATAACAGAGATATAATTCGAAATAGAAACGTTCCATTCTACCAAACTGTAACCCAAATTGTGCTGGGGGTTTGATAAACGATGAGAATCCAAAGTCGGGATTCCGATCGGGGCATTCTTTTCTACATCTGCCTTGGCGAGGGGCAGTCCGCCGACGGGAGATGGCAAAGAAGAGTAGCTATTCATTACAAATTATCTAAATGGCAGTGATTTCGGCGGAGCGACCAGCCGTTTGACGAGTAAGTGGCGGGTTCGCCGGGCCGCGGTCGCCGTCAGTGATCGTCCGCGCGATTGTCTGGCCAATCCGGGCGGGCCGCATCGGTCGGGGCGAAAACGGACTGGCAACCACTGTGGGACTCGGCTCATGACCGGCCCTGAAATGGGACTTATTACAACTTATAGAGCACGATTTGAACGCTCGGCTCAATAACATACATTACGGCCGATCCATATGATTTAATGAAATCCTTCTAAACTCTCCACTTAGCTTCGACTCCTTCTCGCGCCGTGCCTGCCATTCGGCCGTACACGCCTCCGTACTAGTACGTGCCAAACGTTTCTTTCGCATCTTTACGAGAGCTAATGCCAGTGACAGCGCGGTCCTATGCAAAACGATCCGAAACCGCTGAACCGGACCGTTTACTCGCATTCCAGATTTATTATCTCGGCGCTCGCGTGAACGAATCTTTAAGGAATATGTCATTCTACCCTGCAATTACGCATTGTTCCAAAGCTTCATGTTTGAAGAACCCGAGCGGTAGCCGAACGACGCTGAAGGAATAGAGAATGGATATTATAGGTTGAGAACGTTGTCTCATATTCTTTTGGTAATAGATTTCATTGCGTTAAGTTTGTGTTTTGGGGATTTAAAAAGATTGTGTGTCGAGAAGGCGACTTGGGTGGAAAAGGACGATGTTCTTGTATGTTTAAAAATTGAAGACAGAGAAACTCAGTTTTGCAAAACATGCGAGATGTAAAAATTGCGAATAAGTCAAAACAGTGAAGTTTATCGTAAATTCTGCGATACATATATGTATGTACACATATGTAAACATGTATATCGAAAAGTGCACTGTTCATAATTTATTTTTCAATTATATGGCATTGCCGAACATTCATAGAAAACTGAAAACGCGAGAAAGAAACTATAAATACGACTTTGTTTAGACACTTTTAAGAATCTTACAAATTTTATGTCAAGTTCACGTTCTATAATATGTAATAGATGAATTGATTCGAGAATCAAATTATTTTGAATAAATTATTTCTAAATTATTGTAGTAAAATATTTCTAAATCCACCACATTAACCGAACACGATTTTCCTGATACTGACCGACAGAACTCGACACTTCACTCTTAACCCACGACACCACTCACCACAACTTACTTAATCAACCATAGACCGATTTTTTTTAATAAAGTCGTCCATTAAATTCTCCTAATTGATTCTTTTTGACAGTCGATTATCACTTAACAATATCGATACGATCATTCTAATTAAATACTCGACTTTATTATAACCTCAATTATATATAAACGAAGGAATCTTGAATACCTGGCAATGGACCGAGCAGCCCAGAACTCCGGGGGCCGGGTTCAACCCACCCAAACATTGTTAGAACATTCCTTCGGACTAATGCAATCGGTAGCCGCCAAGACGAAGATGGCGCCCCAGCCCATATGAGCGTTTTTCGTTTGCGTTCCGAGAAGCGGAGTCGTTGAAAAGAGACGGGAACGGGGTCTATCTTCGATTGGTCGACTGGTACGAGCCTTGAGCTAAACGCAACGATAAAATACAATTTGAGCTAAACATCGGAGCGCAGCGGCTCCGTGGTCGCAGCCCCCCCTCCGACCGTTCCCCTCGACTACTCGTAGGCTGATGAGGTGACAACCCATAATTATACAGACCGCTTTCTGTCTGGCCTGGGCTCTGACTGTAGTGGCATGCGGAGTCTCCGAGACGTAACCTCCATCATCCTACGCAACAACACATCCAATTCTTCTTGGCCTCCGCGCGCTGTCTTTGTCTCGAGAGGATTGTCCGCCTCGGCCGGCCGTGCGCTTCATTTGTTCGCGCGCACTTTGATGGGCCCTCGCATATCCGAGGCAGATATCCGCGAGTCCGTCCGCTACTTCTTTTTCGCCTTCGCCTCTCGCTCGGCGCGTTAATTACGAAACGCGAGAATATAAATTGTCGAAGACCCGTGGAACGCGAGTCACCTCGCGCCGACAAAAGCGCAATTGATTTTATGTAAGTGCGCGCGCGGAGCGCCATGAGCGTGCAAATGCGAAAATGCTTTTCATTCGATGATACCGCGCCGATGATTCGATGTAAATTACAGGGGAACGAGCGTTTTTAATGAGTCGATTAAACTGCGCAGGCTCTTAGTCGCGCGGCGTAATGGCGCGAGGGAAAGAGCGAATGGGTTCAAAGGTGGGTAAGAATGACCGCGGTTGCATTGTTGCAACGAGACGCCAAGATGCCGAGACGTCGACTAATCTGGGCAAATCGGATTTCGGTTTGATAACGGCCGCGGAGTAAAAGTATATGAGCGTCAAAGCTTGCATAAAAGCGGGCAGAAGTAGGTGCTCGAATGACCTAAAGGGATTAAATCTGGCTCATCGAGCCGGAAGGGAAGGGAGGGACGACGGGAGTTAGGCCTTTGCCCAAATTCATTGCTTGCCGACCACTTTGCCTCTCGATTTCGACTCGCGCCCGAGGATGTGCATCTATTTCCCGGCGACTGACTTTCGGGGGAGAAAAACCGAGCGACAAGATTGTAAGTCTTTCTGGATGAACGATTTCCGGTAAACAAAGAGAGAGCCTTTTCTGGCGACGAAATTATTTTGTGAGGTTTCGTCTTTGTGTTGCATTAGCGCAATGTCTGCTTTTTGTACGCTCTTATTCATTTAGGCCAAAAGTAGTATTGAAGTAATAGCAGTTTAAATTTTCATTGGATTGAAAGGAGTTTAAGTTTTAATTGGATTAAAAAACTTTTTTTTGACATCAGAAATTGTTACAATTTGATATCAATTTTCTTCATTTACGTCTTTTAAACATAATTGAAAACGTTAAAAAGAAGCTTAGTAGTAGGCATAAGTTTGAGCAAATCATTTGAAGACAACAGGCAAGGTAAAGGATAGGAAGAAATTCAGGAAGTCGGTACATGGGTAAGTGATTTGTCAAACATCTAGTCTATTTCAAATTATTCAGTAAAATTACATTCTCTTAACAACAAATGTAATCATTAAATTTCGAAAAAGACATGGGTCTTATAAACTCGATTGAAAAAGGACAATAAAACGATATTTTGAGAAGGATTGTCAACAAAATGAAGCAAGTTAGATGTCGTCCTTGCATTGTAAAAATTACTCGAACAGGGGTATCTTAAATGAAGACACTCTAAATTTTGTACAAGAATTTGGTGTCTGAATTAAAAACGTTCATGTCTTGCATTTAGATACTAAAAGCAAAATTTATAAACTAATTGTTTATTTCATCCTTATTTTGGAATATGTACGAAATAAGCAATTCACATTGCAAATCAACAAAACTGAAACCAAAATGAAAAAAAAAAAAATAATAAAAAAACGATCATTAATATAACACCTTAACCATGTCACATGTTCAAACATCTGCGTAAGTGCAACATCGGCCGTGTTTGCTCCAATCGATCTTGCATCGGTGCACGAAAAACGTAGTTCCACGCACGTGGAGAATCCGGTTTTTCAGGTATTCGAGGGAGAAGCGAGCGGTCATCTAACTAGTCCAGCAGACTGGCCGACTAGCCGGGGATCTTTAGTTTCTAGCGAATGTTCGGCCGATGCCTTGGGCCGATGAGCCAGATCTTTGAACCGTCGAGCTTCCAAGTCTTTGTTGCGGGCACCCACGCAGGGCCGGCCACCGCCACCGTTGCCTCGTCGCGGCGGTTATTGAGACATAGAGACGCTGTTTGCCGCGAAAGATGAATAGAAATATTCGAGCCGGCAAAGGTAACCAATCTTCCCGCTCGGTAATGACAATAACATACGAGGATGCAGTACCCGGGGCTGCCCTCTTCTACCTTCGTCTTCGTTGCGCGTCCCGCGCCTTCCACCCACCCAAACGCCAATTCTTCGAACCCTTATCAGCCTCGGAAGAGGTGCAGAGTGATGAATATACGCGAGTATTTGTTCTTCGCGGAGCGGCTCGCCTCGGCTTCTTCGTCGTTTTGCACGCGTAAGCGAGCATCATCCGAAGGCTGTAAACCTTTTGATATATAGTCGAAGGTTTTTAGAGTTCTGTCAGCCACGCCCACAATCAGCCTTAGTATTATTTACACTCGCCGGTGGTTTGTACTACAACCACCTCCTCCTACTGCAACTCTTCGCGTCGCCGAATCTTCTGCTCCCGATCCTGCTTCTACTCGGGCTTGGAAATCAAAATCTTCATCTTGGTATCTTTTCTGCGAATCTTGCTTAGTTATCTAACGAATGACCTTGTGTTCCGTAATGTCCTTCTTGTACATAAATCAACGTCGTTTCAGGTTATTTTCGCTCGGGTCTACTAGACCCATACACTCGTTTATGACGATTATTATTGTCTTCAGGGTGGGTCTTCGACATCGAACAGTCGAAGACTGTTCGATGTGGACTTAAAAATTACTAATGGAAGGGAACAGTCATTAAAAGTAAAGATAGATGAACTTAGAAATTATCGATAGATAAGATTCTTTGTGTATATCCAGTCTACTTTGCTCTTCGTGTCTAGTAAAATTTAGTTCAAAACGAAAGTAAATTACTGAAAGACTTAATTGATGTACATATTTTTTTTAACGTAGTGAAAAAGCTTTAACAACTCGCCGTAAACGATCGAACAGCGATATTCAAAATCAGGATCGATAAATTCCATAGAAAGAATTCGTATATCACCGGTTTCGAATAACAGAAACATAATTGCTCCGTTTCCGTCTGTCAAGCATGATGATAATAATAACAATAAAAAAAAGGAAGTTTCGATCTTATTGTTCAGTAAAACTGGCAGTACGTTATGGTTATTGTTTGGCGGGGGAGCCTGTCAGTGGCGCGCTCATCTGATCATCTCGCAGACAAAAGTGCCCTATCTGCTCCGCGGAGCAGCCAGTCGGAAGATATTAATAACAAAATATGATATAATAGAGGCATCCCCGGCGAAACACAATACAATGTTTATGCACCGGATTAACCAATGCCGCAGTCGCGTCGAAAGTATCGGCCGATTCGGCCGAGGATTCGTCTTGCCGCTGGCAGATGGCGAGACAGATAGTCTTACGAGGAGCTCAAAAGAAGGCGAACGGATAATTGACGATTCGCGAGAAAAATGGGGCCGCGATCGGATTTCGTTGCGAAATTTCGACGGGAGAGGGCGCGCCGATCGAATTCGAAACATTTGGCTCGGGTTCGCGCCGTTTCGGTAAAGGATATCGCGCGTGAAATGTATGCGAGGATGCGCGCAGTCGGCCAAATGTCGGCCTCGCCGTCCTTCTTCTTCGTCTTGTTGTAGCGCGTGTTTTTCTTGTTTGCGCGACGGTCTCTCGGTGCCGGGCTTGAAACCAGATATCAGACGCTGCCCTCGGGCCGATGATAGAGCGTCGGAAATGGATAATTTGCCGAAAGAGGCACTAGATTATTACGAAATTTCATAGCACATCGCGGCCCAACAACGGCATGACGAATCGTCGGATGGTGTGAGATGTTTGTTTCGCGCTGCGTACGTACAGCCGGACGGCCATGTCCAATGCAAATGTACATATAAAAAATATCGTGTAATTGATATAACATTGCGATCCTCCACCGCGCCTTGTGTTTAATATTTTTTATCGGCCGCTATGTGCTGAAATTGTTGTATTAAATTACGATGCGAGATTCACCGGGGAAAACGCGAGGGAAAATTTTATTATCCGATTTCGGTTGTCGAGAAATTGTACGTTCGGAGCAATCGTTTGATAGAAATTATGATTTTTTTTCCCCTTTTTAACGAAATACTAGTGGAAATGTCGTGAGTTAAAAAATTATATTACAAGCACTTTTAAATTAATTTCATTTACAAATTAAGAAATTTTTTGTAGTAATTTTTAATCGTGTTTCTATAATATTTAAATTGTTTCGAATCCATTCTCAAGTAAATTAATTTATTCATTAATCTACCTGAAATTAGGCTCGATTCCAATTAACACCTTTTTTTCCTGACTTTTCCACCACTTTATCATTTCAGGTTATTAACAAAGTAAAATGATCATACGACTCGAGCTTTTAATCCCTGTTTATACAATTCGTCGGCTTTTTACAGTTCAACCCCCTGTAGAAACATATTAAGAGAGAGTTTCAACGGCGCAAAAAAATGTTTCCTCTCACTTGTTCTTTCGCCTGGTAAAAGCTTTGATTCTTTTTTTCACCCTATTTTTCGCAGAATTTAACGCCGTCGAACTGAGCTCGGAATAAAAGCCGGCCGACGAGGGACGCCTCGTGGATTGCACGGACAAAGCAGCCTGGCGCTGATTTCACTGCAGATTGAGTGTTTGTGGAGTATAACCGCTAACTAATCGTGAATTGTGGACAAGTGCCAATGACGAGAGCCGGAAATTGTACACATTTTTCGGCCAATTAGTCGTAACTCGAACATTTCATCACGACGACAATTAGCTCGGATTTAATTATTTGTAATATCGGTCTCTAATAATCCTTAACAATTATTTTAATTTTATCAAAATGACAAAATTTGTAACAAAACCAACGTATTTTAATTAAATTAAGAAAGTTTACTTAAATTAATTAAAGAACTATATTAGTCTGCCATATCCGAGCACAAAAAGCTGTTATTTCTAAAAGAATGTAAAAAAACTTTTCAATCATTTTCGTTTTCAAATTTTTTTATACATACAACAATATAGAATAACTTTCTTCTTTAACAAAAGGAGATTTGTATTTTTTAAACAGAAAAAAATAAGGCACTCGTAAAGATAAATTTCACAACGAAATGTTAAAAATGGTGTGATAATGTCTAGTATCTGCATTTTATTATTATTGGCATTCTATTTATGTTTTGTTTTAATAAAAATATTGTAAAGAGTAACACTCCATCTTTTATACTTTATACTTCACTTTATTTCTTTAACCTCGTCATGTTTTATTTTTTAATCAAGTAAACTTATCTGTTAGCAAACTTTCTACTCATAAATTCCCTACAGAAATAACGAAGCCCTACAAAGCTGACTTTACTTGAAACTTTAATTACTGGACGTCGAATATCAGAATGAATAATTGTAACCAGTGTAAGAAAAAAAAAATGGTCCGCGGTAATAAAATGGTTCGCGGCTTTGGAAAAATCATTTACATCGGCATTAAAAAGGGCTGCCGACATAATCGGTCGCGAAGACAACCCAGCCGTTGTGCGTATCATTGGTGCTTTTGCTTAACTTATGCATTAACATAAAAGCCGCGCTTACTTTGTCGGCATGCGAAACGCGAAAAACATCGACTCGTAAAAAGTAGCGAGTTCCTCTCTTTGTACAGACAACTGAATGAGCGAGCCTCGAAGATCGCCATAATTAAGTCGTACTTAAAATTTGCATGCAGTCCTTACATCGGTTGAAAAGATTTTATAGCGCGATTAGTGATGGACGCGCGAGCGGACCGCCCGAGATTTTCGTTGCGAACAATACTTCGGTGGCTTTATCGTTCCGAAGCGTTTTTATTACGGTTATTGATCTTATCGAATGCAACAGTTTTCGAAAATTTAAAAGGGGTATAAAAAATTGTTAAATTTTATTTTAAGCTACTGAATAAGTTTATTATAACGAAATTCGCTATATTAAAACTATAAAGTTTAGTATTTATAATAGATCAACAATTGTGATTGAAACATTGAAGAAAGCAAAATCAACGACCCCAGTTTTTATCCTCCAATTTTTGTTCATTATTAGCATTAAGATCAACGTTGTTTTCGGCATCGGATTTGTTGATTGTCCGGTGTTTCGCGGAATCGGTGAGCACTGATGTCTTCATCCGGCTGATAAAAAGCGCGAAAATGCGACTGATTTACGGGTCCGAGCCGTAAAGCCGTAACCGCGTTACAGAAATGAAGAGGTTTAATGCGCGCACATTCGGTCGCTCTTGTTTTTCGGGGTCCCGGACATTAAGCCGACACTCGTAAAAACAATCAACCCGACGCGCCGAAGCTTGATTGTGACTGATGAGCGAGCGACTACTCGAAACAAGGGACACAAGAAACTTGCGTTTCGACGTCTTTTTCTACGTTCCATGTTAAGCGTTTTGATAATTACGCGTGGTTAACGTCGTTTTGATAACGCGCCGCTTTTTATGTTTCAATTAAATACTTTTATGGGTCAAATCAACTCCTAGAGATCGGGCTGAGATTTACGAGACCCGGGCCCAATTCCCACGCAAATTGCCCGAAATCAAGACCGCGCGACTCGTTTGTACGAGTCTATTTTTTGTTCGGTGATTTACGTGTCTGAAATAAGTGAGGGAAGCAGTTTTGAACGAAATCGTATGATTTCGGGTATTTCCGACACGACGCGATAAGTCGTCCTTCATGAGAAAACAATTACAGTTTAATCCGACGACTCCAAAATAATTTGAATGACCTTGTGATTTGACTCGGACGAAAAAAGTATAAGTATACCATTTTTAAGACCATAATTATACGTATCAATCGAATACAGCTATCAAAAGTGATCCAATTATTTCAAGACTGTTTTCCTTCAAAAGAAGCAGCGTTATTTTCGAACTGTTTGTACTTCCCACAATGCAATTACCAAAGCCAGCAAGATCCAGTTTCGACGCCGGGGCGCAATATTTCGTACGACGGCCCGCGATATTCATCTGCGTTGTCTATTCGAAATTAAAAGTGATGAGAAAAATAAACAGTTATCGATGAAGCGGGCACGAGTGCGGCTCGCTAAGTGCCTGGTACGGAGGGTGCGATGTTTAGTTATGCCACGTGACTCGGGCGAATAATTTGATACGATACATTATGCAAAGGCAGAAGCCGGCGATGCCGATGCGCCGATAACGATTGCTTTTTTCCGAAGCTCCGGCTGCTTTCGGAACGAAAAAATGCGCCGCGTCGAAAAATCCCCCGAGCCGCAGAAGGTCGCGCAACCTTTGACCACCTTTCACGTCGTGGCGCACGCTAAATCGCCAATTTCCTATCCGTCGTCCACTTTTTCGCCGTTTCGTTAATATTTATTCTAGGCAATTATCGTCATCATCCTCATGACGATAATTGTCCTCGTGTCTCTCTGGAAACTTAGCCAACCAATCACGGTTGTCGACGTTGAAGAAGATTGTAACGGTTGACGATTTCTAAGCCATTATGCATGGGCTACTTTTCGACAATCACGTTTACGGCTCGTCATTGTACCACTTTTTCAACGAACGTTTCGTTATTTTTATAATGTTGTTCGTTTTTTTTAATGGTATTTTTTTATCCTCAGATTCAAATGTTTTATTTTAAGACACATTTAAAACACCTACTTTCTGCCGTGTTAAGTTTTTCCAAGTATGTACTACATTTACTATTTATAATGGGAAATAATTTAATTATAGTAACCACATTCATAATTTTGCAACTTCGAATTATTTCCAAGAATTTTCGTGGAAATGTTTATGATTATACTAGATTACTTTTGAACGGTAAATAAAGGAATATGCTTGTCATAGCTTTGTTAAACAAATCCAGTAAAAATCGAATCTTTCTCTCCGTGAATACAATATGATTCGGCCTGAAAACGCGAATGAAAATGATTCGTCCGTTGCACGCGTGACGCGCTCATGTATGCGCGGTCACGTATGCCTGTTATGCCGCGTAAAAATCAACTCGGCGAATTTAATTATCATCCATCTCGTCGGATCACTTATTAAATTCGTGCCATGTAAATTGCATCAGCGTTTCTATTAGATATCCGCAATCGCGAAATAATCAGCCATTTTTGATGAACGTACGCGATGATTAAAGTCAGGCGCGAGGCGCGCTTCTTTTGCCGAGACGCGCCTATTTTTTTTTCTTTTTCTTTCACTCTCGCTTGTATCTGCATGCTTTACATTTTTGATCCTCATTCGGCCATCATCAAGGCAAATCATAGTTATTTATATCGTTTACTTTGGGGGCCCGCGAATTTTTCGAATATGACTGAAATGAAAAGTTGTGTTCACGCGCGGTACGTACATGCGTTTGTGTGCGTTAATGCAGTCTAGGGCTGGACAGAACTTGTGTTTCAACGTGTATGGGTGTGGTCGAACACTTCCAGCATGTACTCGTAAAACTGAAGATTAAATGATTGAGACTGCAGTCAGGTCGGACAGATTTTCGACCAGAATGATATTCATCTTAATTCCAGAGTTTAAATACTTTCAGTTCAGTGTTAATACTTTCTTCCTTTTTTGCAACTTTTTACATTTCCAATCTACAAATTTACTAAATTTCTTTTATTTACAATCACCGAAAAAAATGTAGTTTCGCAGTATGATACAATGATCATATTATTTCATGATTTTGTGTCTCTTGGGTCTATCAGACCCATACGGTAATTTGTGTGTTAATTTAATTCTACACTAAAACAAAAACTTTACGTTCAAAAAAAAGTACTGCAAACTACATTTAATTTTTTTTCAAAATTTATTGAGAAGCAGAGAACTAATGATGGATAAACATGTTATTAATAAAAAAATGCCGACGATATCTACTTATCCGAAAAATTTCCACGTTTCAGCTTACTAACTGTGGGTTAAAGTGATATATCAATAATACAAAATATCTAGCAAGACCGCAGGATTTTCGGCTTAACTGTGCGAATTGAGGCGTCATATTCCGCGGCCGAGAAAGCCTCGAAATTCGCACCGAGGAATTTTCATCCCTTTCGGTGATCGGATTACATGAATGTCGGTCGATTTATTGTCGCTTCTGCGCGCAGATTCATATTATACGTATCAAAGACAATGTAGCGAAACGAGCCACGTACGCGTCGCTTCTACGGCTGCTTTCAGCCCTGGACTCGGGATTTAATGCTTAACAACTATTGCGTTTCGTTTCCATCGCGGATTAATGCTTTCGTTATTTATACGACTTTGTGTGTTTGGTAGCAATGCGAAACAATAATGCCTTTTCCAATGAAAGTGAAAATCAATCGCGGTGTTATTTCAGTAATCGCGTGCTGATTATTGAGCGATTTGCTTAATTGCTTTGTGATTCGCATTCATTTCAACTTCAAATAATCGGAAATATTAATTGAGTTTACTGCTATTTTGTTCTCTCTCTCTTTTAATATTCAATTTGATTTGAAATGTAAACGTTAATCTGAGGAATTTGACTTTTAACAAAGTTCTATTTCGTTAACAATGATTTGTAAATAGAATTGTTAAAATGAACGTACACCATTCATCATTGTTTTATTTTATTTTATTTTATACTTTTTTTGTGCAAAAAGTATGTAAAAAAACTGTAAGTTCATTCTTTGCACGTGCGTTAAAATTAACATATAAAAATATTGGAAACAAATTTAACTGACGGTTTAATTTCATGTACACTAAATTTCGAAACGCGAATACATGGTACGTAGAATTAAATGCTTGATGCAAAATTATTTACAGTGTAAGCAAATTTTCAACAATCGTATTAAAATTATGACTTTATTGATTATATAAATTATAAGTACAATTATTGATAATATATTTTATTAAATATGAAAAATTACCCCGGAATGACCCCCTCGCAGTAATTTTAGTTTCAAATAAATTTCCCTCATTTATTGAATAATTAAATAAACGGATTCAATGAAAGTGGATACAAATTGTAACGGTTGTGCGTAATCGTTTCTCGGACCCCTTGAATATTAGGGTTAAAACATAAAACATATTATCGCTTAAATCAAAGTAACAGCCCGATGCATTATTTCAAATGTTGCGATCGTTCGATGGCAGCATATCAAAGTCACATTCACCGCAGACCACAAACTGCAACGCTACGGTTGCGGCAGTTAATCTCACAAGCGTGCGCTCCAAGTGCGTTCGATTGCCCTAATTAATTGATTGCCGGGGTCACGTGGTACTGCTAGCAGCGTGGATCCGTGCTATTGCACGTATGGCAGTAATCATTGCACTCGGCAACTCGGAAATAACGCATTTATGCACGCGGAAAGAGTGAAGCGAACCGTTACTAAAGCAATGAATAACAGATTACACTAAACTTGGAAAACCATTGTCTTCGGGTATCTTTTTAAAAACCACTAATACATTTATTATTTTCTTTTCTTAGATATTGTTTGAATAAATTCAAAATCAAATAAAAAATAAAAATTAACGCTATCTAAGTTTTAAATCTTTATGAATATGGATTCTTTTTTCTTGGTTATCGATATCAAATTCAAGATGCTTTGATGAAAAGTTTATCCTGTTTTACCGATAAAATACTTTTTCGATGCAAAACTTGAGATGCATGTACATTGATTCAAAAATCAAAATTTGTGTCTCAAAATTGAATGTTTCATATTAAATGGAGTATTTTGAGATTTTATTCCAAATAAATGCAGGGTTTACTTTAATTAAATGCAGCTATATTCTGTATTGTTATTCTAACAGTACTGTTTTTTCAACGTAAAAAGTGCGCTTGCCACGCGCATCATCGCGGGACCGTTCAATTGATTCGGCCGATTTCCTGACCAGCAGAAAGAGCAGTGTTTGTTCAAGTTCAAGTGGTCGAATCCACACTGGCGGGGTGTTCATTGGGTTTTATATTCGCGACGATTTATAAAGGTCGAAAGTTGACGTTCGGTGATTGTGATTGAAATTTATTTTCGATTCTCGTTCAGCATGAATGCAACGCCGTCGCCGATGGGCGATTGAACAAGTTTTTAGGGACTTGTCAGGTTGTTGATTTTCAAAGTGTTTTCAATCTTTTTTTTACCCGGCGTTTTTATCTCCTCTGTTTCGAACACAAGTTCCGTTGTTTTGAAAAGAATTCGAATTGAACTTTAACTATTCAAAAAGTGTGATAGGCGTTTCGTTTAGGAATGGTTTTGTGTACTTTTTGTACCGCGCTTCGAATTCGCGATTAAAATGAATATTCGATAATAGGAAAATTGGTATTGAACAAGCTGCGAAATGTATTGCCGATCAAAATGACGGAATTTAAATTTGTTATCCGGTTTTACGATTGAAATGGTTTCAATAATTCGTTATATCGCAACACGTAACCAAAAAAACTTATAATATTTGAAATAAAGATATTATATACGACCTGTTTAAAACTTCAAAAGCCGTATCAGCGTGACAAGATAATTATCTAATTTCCAGTTTTATGACATGAAATGGTCATTACAATACTCAAAAGTTGTTCTGGGCTGTTTCTTTAAACACTCAATTGCCATTTTAAAACGTTATTTTCGTGTCCCGATAATTTTCTTTTGTGTTGCTTTTTCTTGAAGACTTTCTGACTCAGTTCTATCGTTATTGTAATGAATTCGGTTTGTGATGAAATATTTTATTTATGTTTAAATTAAATACTTTTCTTACCAAAAATTGTATAATTTGGCGTTACATAATTTTTTTCTTTGTTTTACGTTTGAACGTATTGAGGTGAAAAAAAGCAAAAGATGAGTACTCACCCAGGTGCCCGTTTTCGTAATAATCCCCGTTGTCCATGCGATGTTTCTTGATATGTTGAGCGTGGTGCGCAGTCGTAGCTGCCAGATGGCTGGCTGCCAGGGTGAGTCCAACAGAAGCTCTCTTTGGTGGTCTCCCGGGCCTGAAGCTGCACAGTGGTAGAGAGTTACTGTCGTTAAAGACAATTGCCATCGAGGTAATGCTCTTACCCCGAGGCCAATCCAGTTATATTTTGTTGTCTTCGAATATTGCATGCCAAATTCCAAGTTATTTCTTGTGCGATTTTGTTTGAAAACATTATCGTATAATAATTTCAGACAACGTGTTAGAAAATTACAAATTTATTCGATATTTCAATGAATTAGTCAGAATGAGTCACCGATTGGAATTTGTCACAAGAATTTGTATCAACTGAATTGTTTCTTTTAATAAATAAACTTTTTATCGTTTGATAAAGTAAAGAACCCAGTAATTAATATTCAAATATTTAATCACTGCATTAGAGTAATAATGATAAATAATAAAAAATATATTATTAATATACAAAATATATTATTAATAGCTGGATACTTTAATTTTGTCACTTTAATTTATAATTTTGTAAATTGCAACGAATACCAACAACTATCGTTTATTATGTTAAGTAAAACTTTATAAAAAAAGGTTGTAGTAAAAATTAATAACTCGCACAAAAAAATGCTTTATCAAAAATCACCACAACTTCGTGAAAGAAAATTTGTTCTTTATAAAATGTTTTTACATCATACATTATACGCATGGCAAAATTATTTCAAATTTTACCACGCCGTACAAGGAAATTAGTTATACCTCAGAAAAACTCACTTCGTCGAGGTACCAATATTTTACAAACATTTATTTTTGTAATAAGTTGCAGTAAATGTTGCACAATTTTTTCCGCGTGCAAATCAAACGAATATGTTGAGTCGAAAGTGAAAATTGCGAACATTGGCGGGGCTTTGAAAGCCAACAGCAGTGAAACAAGAAAAAGGTAATATGTATCGAACCGAAACGATGCGGTTCGCGGCAGTCAGGTAGGCACGGAGTTGCAGTGGCAGGGATGTTCATTTTTCATAGCGACAGGCGCCAGAGAGGCGTTCACGCGTGCACACTTGTTCCTCGAATATGTGTCGACGCGTTAGAGCTACAAATATCTAAATGAGATTCTTTCTGATCTTAATACAAATACATTATTAGTATTGCAGATTACGCTATTACCATTGGTAAACAGCGCTGCGTTGCTATCATAATATCGTATAATAGAATTACGGTAACAATGCGATTAGTCGTGATTATTCAGTGAAATTAGCACTGAGAAAAAATTCTGTTGGACGGCGCCAAGCTGCTAATGAAATGCTCGGCGATCGAAATCTTCATATGCTTTTTCAGGATGTTGTTTATATCCTTCTTCTTTTCTTTTTTTATTTTATTGTGTATGTGTTTTTTTATTCTTCTCGAATCTCATAAAGTTATCATAATATTCTTCAAATTCAAAAACTAAAAACAAAAAAAAATCTCAGTAATTATTTCTGTTGTACCTGAAGTTTTCAACGGTGATCATTTTTGCAAAAATTGATTTTCAAATATTAATTCTACAATATACGGATTTTACTCATTTCTACGTAAACATATGTTTTGCTAAATTGTATTCAATTTAATTTTCGGTTATTAATAAATGTTATAAACTGTAAATTCATGAACGGAAACAGTTTTTGTTAACAAGCCATAGCTTAACGAATCCCCTGCGTTTTCGCGCATAAAACGTCGCGAAATCAAGTCTAATGGTAATCGCGGATTTGTAAATGAAATCGTTTGACCGTGGTGGATATGAAAATCAAGTCCGAGGCTTTTTGCACCTTCATTTTTTGCCGTCCGTCTCGCTTGGTCTCGCGGCCACCTCTCGCTCCGTCCTCCGCAAGCGCGCTACCTCAAAAACTTGTCCCGAGTGAGCTCTTTCTGTCCATCTGCGTTCATCCTTGTCCCTAGTCCCGTCGGCGGATTGCTGCCTCCTCCGTTCTCGGCCGCCCGAACCTATCGGTGCGCCTCACGCACGAGATCTCCAGACGATTCTCAGACGGCCGGTTATGCGGCGCTGATCTCTTAAACCGCTTAGTTTCGTGTTACACCGAAAACAAGAGCGCACTTAAACGCTTAGCTCGCATAACACACGCTTGTTTGCGTTTGACTTTGAGCCGCATTTTTCACTCTTCTTTTAATCGGGCCATTTTTATATTGACAAATACACCAAAACGGTTTACGCGATTTCGTCGGACCGATGATTGATCAAGTGCTTGTTAACTGAAAAAAATGTTTTGTAAATTCAGGGAAAGCATCAGCAAGTAAAAGTTATAAGTTAAGTGGTAAAATTGTATCAATTGTATTGATCTTTATAGATTTTTTAAATTTAAATTGAAAGTTTTATTATTTAGAAGATTACTTCTAAATAGTGAAACATTCAACTCAAATCTATACCGAGAAACTAAGTCATAAAAATAATTTAAATATTTATTTTTTTCTGTTTAGAAAAAATTACTGTGAAATAATTAAAGCTACTAGTTGAATGATAAAATTGTACTGGTTTTACCATGTAAAAAAAAAAACACTTCACCATTCAAGTTGTGACTATTACAATTTGCTTCTCTCACGCAATAAAAATAACCTACTAAATTTGATCATTTACTTTGTAAAAAATGTATCATTCTCATCGAAATTTAAATTTGCTTTGCAAAATAATTACTTGTGACTTTAAATTTATAATCTTTTTACAACGTAATTTTCAACAATTTCCTATAACATTGATGCATCCTTGGTCGGTTATTTCATTCGGCAATTAATCTAAAATGAACGATTGATTTTCTCGTGCGCTCCTTTTGTCTCGACGTTATTTTGAATGCAAAATTTTTATTCGGCCCGCTCAAGTCCGTGATTGAAAGTTCTCGGCAAAAAGTCGAGCCAATTTAATGCAAATGCGCGCGCTCCCGCGGTGTGCTAAGTAAAAGGTTGTCGGTTTCACGCAAAGCGAGATGGAATGCGTACGATTGAGCAAATAGCGCATGTTTGAACGGGTGAGATTTTGTGGTTTTTCGGGGCTCGGCAAAGGGAAATGAAAATAACGGCTGATTGGCCGAGGCTATCGCAAGGGTTTGAATGAGAAAAAAAATATGAATAATATAGGGTGTTGATTAAAATGGACTGCTTTTGAATGTTCTGCGAGAGAGGGGGGGGGGGAGGGGGAGGGGCAACGTTGCGTGCACTACGTTGGTAGTCAATTGCACGCTTTGTTGATACTATTATGTTTTCCGTGAGTCATTGATAATACTCTAGTTGACTTCGTTATACTTGCGATATTTATTATTAATTTAACATTAAGGTTGTTAGCTCTAATTTCAACTACGATAAACAAGTTAATAAAAATTGTACATTAAAGTGAATTAAAAGTTAAATGGCAAGAGTTTAATTGAGTCGAAAGTTAATTGACGTTAAGCACGCTAATGAAGACAATGAAAAAGTTGATTTTAAAATTAATTAATTTACATTTGTGTTTTTACGATTAATTGAAAGAATATTGCAATTACTTGCTTATTTCGTGTATTAACATTGTTAAATTTTATACGTCAAGTACATATTTAACCTTTAAAGCATCGTAAGATTTTCATTATTCTCGTCTCACATAAATAAATATTGCTTTGATGTCTTTTTTCTTTCGGGTCTGTCCCATATAAATACTTGTAGTTGATGTAGTGATTCTTTTAAATACATAAAAGCTATAATTTACAAAACATTTTCTAAATGTTAAATATATAGCAACAAAAACATTACATTGAAACATTTTAAAATACATCATGAGAAATTCTGGATAATCGTACAGCACAATTATTGTTTCTCCATTGCAATTAGCATATTGCAAACGAAACCTTAGAAACATTCGAAACATCGAAATCGTTCGGTGTTACAGTAACAGGAACCGCCGAGACTTTAATGCTTGCCACAAGTAATTGCATCCTTTATTCGGCAAAAAGACAAGAAAAAAGGCAAGGACTAATCTGCCGAGCGGTACAGAATTGCAATTTGTTAGATCAATGTCAGCCGTGTCGACTTAATTTTGGTTTAGTCTCAAGTTGCCGACTAAAACGAGCAGAAGAACCGAGCCGTACCTTCAGTCCTTTGACGTATGCATACAGAAAAGGTGCAAGCAGTTGCAGATGCAAATCGATCGCGATCAGTCGAAGCGATTTTCGAATGCTATATAATTGAGCGAAAGTTCAGCAACAAAATTAAACGGCGTTTAAGGCAACCAATAGACCCAGGATAATATCCGTTTGTCTTGGTAATAAACAGGCGAACGATAAACGAAAGAATACGGATGAAAAAAAGTAGCACAAAAATACTAAGAGGATCACTGTAAAAACGAGTGTTTCAAAATAAAACACATTTGTCAGGTATTTTGAAAGAATGTTCAGCGTCTGGAAAATATAGACATCAATTTTTTTTTTAAACGCTTCGATTTAAAGATATTTATAGGTTTATGAGAAACGTTTCATAGCTTTATTTTAAAATACCTTTCGTTTTGAGACACCTACAATTACTTTTAATTAGGTTTACGAGAAACATTTAATTTATGAAAATTTATAAAATACTTTGATTCAAAACACTTACAAGAGTAATTACTGTTTTAGTTTAGCAACATCGATGTTAAGAATTATGAAAAACTGTTGAGGATTTGATTTCAATAAACATTCAGAACATTTGAATTCAGCTGTAAAAGAAAGGCTCGAGGCAAAAAGTAAGTCGAGGCGAACAAAGCGGGAAGGCAAAAATGGATTCGATCGAATTTGAATTTGATACGAGAGGTTGCACAGATTGATCAAACGGATAGGTATAACTGCACGCGATTAGCAACTTTTCTTCGCCAAGAGCCTGACTAACGCGGTCTTTGTCATCGCTTCGTCACGCAGACGAAAGATCGTTTTACACGTTTCCGTGCGGCCAAATGATTTGACGACAAACGAGGGCAACGATCGCGAGCCAAGTTCGAATTGCATTGACTTCGGCTTTACACTCAATAACGCTGATGGAAGCTGATTATTCGAGCAAAGTGTTCCTTTCGAGCCGACTGGACTGTGTACTAAGAAAATTTTTATGTATTGTACTATTAATGCACCGATCAATGAAATTGATTAATAATAATGTAATAACGTACTTAACATAATTATTATAGTATATTGCAAAAAAAATTCTCAAATTGCTAGCATGTGATGGAAAGTCATTAACTTTGAGTAAAGAATTCGGCGACAAATTCATTTGCAGTTGGCAACGCTGGCAAAAGTGCGTGGATTAATGCGAGCAATGTTTTCGCACACGCATTCCCGGCCGCAGTGGCGTTTTCCACGGAAGCAACAGCGTGATGAAGACAATTAAGGTACCCGCTATAAATCACCGTGTTCTCATCTACTTGACGCGATATCGCGATCGCCGATCTACACGCGTTCCAGCGCATGGCCGCACGCTCGTTGCCAACCTGATTTATGTATATAAATATTCCACAATCCTAGACCAGCCGCACACTTCGACTGTTAATACTTTTTTCTTGTCATGATCGTTTAATAACCCTGTCACTGTGAAAGCAGTGCGCGCCATCATGACTTAGACAGAAAAGGATGCTTGGAATTCTAGCATGCGGTAACGAAATATAATAAATTTCAGTAATTACTATTTGTTAATTAGTTAAAGTTGACATGACCATGAGGGTCTGCTAGAACCGGGTGAAAAACCTTCTATTTACTATCAGAAAAAATACAAACACCCTCGGGGTTAACGTTTATTAATTCTTCAAATGACCTCATGGGTCTGGCAGACCCGAAACGACGATACTCATCTACATGTTGAATGCCGCGGCGCAGTACGCAGTTGCGAAAGTTTTTGGCGGGAAACGTGTTTGTCTAACGTTTATCGAGTACTTTGTAAGCCCGAAAAAAGCGCCCGGGCAGATAATGACGGCGAAAACAAGGGAGCCGTAAAAAGGAACGCTCGAAGAATGAGAACAATATAAGAATGTAAATACTTGAAATTAGCATATTGAACGATAAATAATGAATAGCCATCGAGCGTATTTTCTGTCATTATGCGCCGTTTTATTTGGTCGCATTCAATTTTGTGCAACGACGGGGCCAAAGAGAACGACGAAGCCGAGGGCCAGCAGGTAAGAAGAGGACGACGAAAGGGACGAGAGTGAGAGGACAAAAGGACGACAGCGAGGGAAGAAAGAAGAGGGAACGATTGGAAGGAGAAGTCGAGCAGTTGTGTCACGCGAGCGGAATCGCGTGCGGTCCGGGTGCACACACGTGAATATACGCGCGGCCGTCCAAACGAGAACGCCGGGGCGGGGGAGGGGGCGCGGAAGGTGCGCGCCAAGACGTTGATGTAATTGCAAACATGTTAGCTACGTGTTAAACGTGAGCATGAACGAGAACATACGTAAACAGATAGCACTTGACAGCGATGGGAAGGAGGCCGAGCAATTGAATAGCAGAAAAAGCTCAATTACAGTCGACTCGCGGATCGCCGATGGGCTTTTGCGATAAAGATGAGAATGATTAGACGACAAATTATTTTGTGCCGACGCTTCCGAGGGGTTGGGAGCGCTAATGTATGCGC
>JABFOV010000713.1:0-20207 GCA_022817685.1 Aradophagus sp. ZL-2020
TGTCAACGCTATCATTGCGATCTGGAAAGTGAATGACGAAGCAGCGATCGGCTTCTTTATCGACACTCCGAGCTGGGTATAATCGTAAATAAAGCGCGAAATTCCCGGCAATGACTGTAAAAGCGTAGTTACGAGTGTTTATACGTACGCTGATGCAAGCCATTTTTCTCTCTTCGAATTTACTGTAAACGGTTAACCACTATTTGAAAGAGTGCTGTAAAAACAAGAGATAGTTATTCCGTCAGTTTTTTTCAATGACAATATAATTCGATAGTCACTCGGCTGAGTTAACTGAATGAAATCGCGAACGGATTTTTAGCAGCGCCCAAAAAATATGTCTGATCTTGATGTATGCACACATGCCACTTTTTGAAAGAGTGTTGTAAAAAGGGGAGATAGTTCTGGTCCTCAATGACGAAATAATTCGACTGTCACTCGGCTTAATTTATTAAATAAAATTGCACACATTTTTTTACTGGTGTCTAAAAAATATCCCAAATCTCAGTACATATATGTCACTTTTCTGAAAGAGATCTATCGAAAGGTATGATAGTTATTCCGTCAGTGGTTCTCAATTACAAAATAATTCAATCGCCACTCGGCTGAGTTAACTGAATAAAATCGCGGATGGTTTTTTACCGGCGTCCAAAAAATGTGCCGGATCTTGGTGGAGTTTCTCCGATCTCTCTATCGTCGAGTCACAATCAGATCTGCGTTAAGTCGTATGAAAATCGCATCAACTTCTTCGTCCTTTAGATGCGGATAAAACGGCCGGATGAAGTTAACCGTTGTGAATCGTCCAAAGAAATTCTCTGTCTCCGCTAAACATTACTTGCTCTTAATTATATTAGAAATTATATGCAACGACTGCGAGCTTAAACAAGAATAAGGAGAACGTTTTGTCGCGAAAATTGTGATTCCATTACGATGCTGCGGTGACTTTTTCTTGGCAGTTTTCTTACCATTACGAGTCGAGAACCAAATGAGATCGGCGATTTTTAACTTGCGCCGAAATGTATTTTTTTGTTTTTTGAACGGGCTATCTTTTCACGGGGAGATTGTTTGTTCATTGTTTCGCAATCTGCACGCGACGTTCGAAGATAATTTTCAATTCATAATTGAAAGTCGATCAATTTTATAACAACAATTGCTTTGAAGTGAAGTGAGAATTTTGATTTTATTATAGTTTGATTTTTGTGGGAAAAAAGTTATTTCACAAGTAAATTCAAAAATACTTTCTACTTACAGAATATTAAGGCAATTGATGGATGCTCCTCGCCGCCCTCGTATTTCCCGCTTAAAAATATTAACCATTGCCGAGGATCAACTCGAATTCCGTACCTGAAACAAAAACATGAAGGAAATTATATGTAACAGATTTGGAAAACTTTTAAAGAACTTTCTACAATATATTATATATCCGTACTGAAGTATAGATAAAGAAATGTCATGTTTATTTTAATATTCATTTTTTCTTCCATATATTAACCCACCATACGCTCATATTTTCGTCACTGGTAGCCAATTATAATTTCTTTTTAACTTAAAAAGCCATCCATTCATAACTAAATGAAAACCCATTGTTTTCTTTCTTTATTCCCTTATCTAAAGATTCATCGTCAGAGTATCAGTGATAATTTACACGTATAGTCAGACATTAATTTGATATAATGTTTTTGAAGTCTAGCCTCCCCTTGATTGAAGTCACCATAACCTTTACTTGATCAATCAAAAGTTATTACAAAAAGGTCTCCCACTGCTTTATCGATAAAAAAAAAGAAAAACTTGCGATCTTTTTCGACCGCTTTTAAATTGAATAACAGTGGAATTCACATAATTTTTACATTGTTTTAATAACTCTTCTTTTTTTCACTCTCCTTCAAATTTTTCCCCTTTTTCCTGCCTTTTTTGATTTTACTTGCAAAAAATTTCGACAATAAAGCACCATTAAAATTGTTCCAAAAAGTTGCCTGAAATTTCGAGAAGTTGAAACTAATTTGCCGAACAGGGGAATTCGTTTGTCGCGTACAAGCAATCATTTTTGTTTGCCCGTCTTAATGTTACGATCGGCGCAGATAGTTTGCCGCTGCTAATTTGCGTGAGAAATTGATGATGAATAAACGAGATTACTCGCTTTCCCGTGTTTTAAGTCATCTTTCTCGCGAAATTGGTATGCTTCCAAGGCATTCCCGGAGTTCGCGCGGACCGATACAGACTAAAGTGCATAAATTATTACTACACCACGAACTTCACGACAAGTCTCAGAAACTTTGGACGGCTTAACTTGGACAGCTCCCACTTCGCCTACATCAAACTTTTATCGATGACTAGAATTCCTTTCGCTGGGACACTACGCTTAAGTCACGTATTTCTTCTGTATGTTGGAAAATTTTCTTTTCAAAGCGCTCTAATTTCGTTCGGATGATCGTATGAGTATTTTTTTCTTCGCTTCTTCTTCGTCTTCTTCTTCTTTTCAAAAAATTTTAACTTCCCGAAGTAAAATGTTGCGTCTCTCTCACGTTTTCCTTTTCGTTCGCAACTGTATAACTTCATTCCCGAAACCGTTTAATAAAGGTATGCACAATGTAAACTGTTTACTGCAACAAAATTGAAGAAGCTTTTTTTACCAGCAGTTTTATAACATATTTAACAAATGACAACGCGACGTATTACAAAATTTCTTTCACCTTAACCTTGCTCTTATTATGAATGCATTGTTTTCATCTGCTATTAAATTTCGTAAACGCAAGCGAATCTATCGCGACGTTGTATATTTAGAAAATGAAAAGACATGGAAATTTAAAGATTATTTCGGCGCCTCGCTTCCATGGGATTCACGTACGCGCCGGCGATCGATCGGAATTTCACACGAGTGCCTCAAATAAACAAAATAAGCGCCGAAACTTGTTAAACTTGTCGAAACCGGAGTGGAAACTGTCGGCGTTTCGAGCGGCGAATCGCGATGCAAAGTCAAAGGCCTCTTTGAACGGCGAGGTCGGAATTCGACGATTATAAAGAGTCGGCCGAATCGGGCGTCGTTGTCTCGGAAATCGTCTAACGAGGAAATCTCAGCGCGGGATAATTATTTTCCGCGAGTTATAACACCGCGTGCAATTATATATTCTACACACCTTGTATGGGCTCGCTCGCGTTCGCCTCTAATGCCAAGAGCGCCGAGCCAAGCAATTAAGGCTCGAAAGTTTCTTCCAAACTTTTTCCCCGCTTAACGAGCGTCATAAATTTTTCGTACACGTTTCGCTCGACGAAATTGCGCGAGGCGTCGAGTTTGAAGTTCACGCCGGGCGGAGGAAAAAAATTCGCGGATATTTGCGGACGACTGTTCGGCCGAGGGAGAAACTCAAGATGTGAAAATGGGCGAAAGAAAAGCGGGCCGTTCTTGCGAGTGCGTTGACTGAATTGATATTTATCATTTTTTTTTATTCGTACTTTGAAAACACTCTTTTTCACGCAAAACTTTTAAAATTGTATTAAATAAATTTCATTTTGACAATTTATACCATTTGAAATTTAAAATTTTACATTTCTATTCAAACATATGAATAAATATTGTTATTTTAAGAACACTTTTCTAACTAATTCAAACTTCGATTTGCATGGACAAATTTAATTTTTAACCAATACAAAAATTAGTATTTTGATCATAGAATCTATCGAACAGATGCTGTACTTTATTCGTTATGTATTAAGTTCGTTGAGGACTTTTGCAAATATTTTTTAAGGAATTTTCAAATAGCAATTTTCGCAATTGAAGTTGAAACGGTAACGGTGATTTTCGTTTCAGGTATTAAGGTTCAGGCATCGATCAAACATCGCTCGGCGATGGTGAAAAAATGATTTTTAATAGCCTCGGCAGCGCGATCGTGATGCTCGTTTTGGCGCGACGAAATGAACGTACTAGGAATTTTTTGCTGAGTCGTCCCTCTCGAATATTTGCCGAGCCAATCGAGCTTTTATCAAGCTGCCAATCGCCCGGGTATCGCATCAATCAAAATCACAGCGATCATCCTCGAAGTTCTTAACAACGGCTTTTGCTACGTATTACGGTCGCATTTAGAGATAAAAATCGCCCAAGATTTTTATAATCATTTGTGAAGGCGCGCGCGAAACGTTGGCCTCAAATTGTCGTTATTGCGATACAAAAACAAGTGTTTCAAAATCGAAGTGTACAAAAATATGAAAACATGTTTTCGAATCATACAAATTATAAACTTTAAACCCTTTTATATTTTTTCAATTATAAATGTAAAAATGTGGTCTTTTAATAACACATTTGCAAAAGTTTAATATTTTAACTAGTATGTAATATAGTCATTAATAAAAAGACTACAACCTCCGAATTCCCGTTCATCTGAAATTTAATCAAACGACATTGCACGAGGGGGAGTAAATAAAATTTTTTTAACGAAAAATTAGTCGACTGTATGTAATTTCGCTTTCTTGGACAGTTGAAACATCAAATACTTACTTTATAAAGTTTTCTAATAAAAGACGAACGCCGCCGATGCCCAACAAAAGGAAGCCCCAGTTAACGAATCCAGTGAAGTCGTCGAAACCGGAGCTCCACGAGAATAGACTGTCTCTTGGGCGGTGGCATCTGCAATAACGAATTTGATTGTTATTAGGTTCGGTAAAATATCGCGACAAGAATTCGTCAATAGTGTTCGTAAAACCTATCTAGAAACGACTGTATCTAGGACGTAAATTCTCAAATCAGAATGGAAACTATTTCGTTACTTTATCGAAATTCTGACTTGAAAATCACACGAGACAGTTGTGAAAAGGCGTTGTCATCATACAATTGTCATCTGAGTGTGAGGTGATTCTTCATTTCACATTTTCAGAAGTCAATGTCTTTTTGAATCACAATTCTTATTATGAAAATAAGACTCTTATGACAAAGCAATAAAAATAAAACTCAGCTAATATCTGGAAACGGAGAATGATTTGCGTGGTTTATTATGCAATTATTGTAATTAATTATAGACTCTGAAACTGCCGACACATTTTTGTTCCTCTCAAAATGTGTCAAAAACTTGGAGAATCATCTCAAGTTGATACTGCTAACAATTCAATTCTCCCTCTCCAATTTTTCCTCCCCATCAAATGGGAAACGTCTGTCGTTCATGAAGAATTCGCGAAAGGAGCACGGACCCCGGTTTTCTTTTGTTTCTGCGAGACCCCTTAATGCGCTCAACATGCCGGAACATAGTTCGCAGAGGCTCGAAAGCTCGCCGCAAGTTGGAACTTATTTGCCCAACATTCTAGGCCGCAAAGTGCAACGCGCGGCGGCATTGTGCGTCGCGCGTTGTCAGCTCTTGACGGCTCAACTTACGATAAATGCGCGGCAAAGTTTCTGCGTGAATAACTTTTAATTCCGCTTTGAGCCGCGTCCATTATAGCAACCGAATCGCGTCCGCGCTCAAAGTGCGTAAATTCTTCGAGTGCCTAATTATTTGCATAAAAAAAGTTGAACGTATTATGGTTGAGATAATTTATATTTCCCGCCCGCTGCTTTGGCCGGACTCGTGTTTGAATATTATTCCGTTTTGTTGTTCTACGTTTAACCTGGTTTTATTTTTATTATTTTTTTGTAGCAACAAAAATAAGCGGCACTAGAAGTTTGAGAAAAGTAAATGTTTGTTTTATTTATGTTCTATTTTGATTAATTTCTCCCACAAATTATCCAGAGCACTAATATCTTCATAAAATTACTTTCCTAAATTAAAGGAAAAATATATAGTTTGATTTTTCTGCGTATACCGATTTCACACCTTCGATCGGTTTTCATAACAGGGCGTGCCTGATTAAGCCCGGGCGAGTCGGATCTGGCGAGAGTTCCGTCAGATTTGATGGCATTTGATTAGAGACGCCCGGCTCAGGAACTATGTTTCTGGGATAGTTGGACATTACCTAAATACTGCGTCTGATTAGTTCGGTGAGAAATTCCTCGGTAATGTAATTTCGTTGGCTTCGTGATTCCGAGCGAGTTAGCTGTAATGGCGACGGGAATGCATTACTGTTGTAAGCTCGGGATCTCGTCGAGATATACGCTCGATAAGTTTATAGAAAAGTATCCTCGCAATAATTGTGCCGCTGTGCAGTTACAGCTTAGCGTAGCGAATAAAAGACAAAACGCGAAGATACGATTTGAAATTGGTGCTGCGTAATCGAACGTAAACTTTAAATTGTAATTTAATTAATGCGACGAGCAAGTAGAGCTTCGGCAAAATATTATTATAATTTTAGTTTAAAAAATAGTATGTAGACGTATTCTACATTTTTTCATAAATAATCAATCCTACAAAACTTACCTTTTTAACAAGAATTTATTTGTTTCGAAACTTTATTCAGAAAACAGTCTCAAACAAAAAAGTATAACATTTTTGAAAGCGAAACGAGATAGTTTTTATAAAAATACATTAAGCAACGTATTGATAAAACTGTAAACAAATATACACTGCAAAAAAATCTGTTTTTAAATAAAACATAGAACACGTATCATGTGTTTTAAATGCGTTTGCGTTTTATTTTAACTTGTAGCATTTCCAAATTTATAACTGTAAATACTCAAATGTTGAAAGTAACTTTTTAAAATACAACGTTAAGAAAACACTTCTACACCAAATACATTGGTTGGAAAGATTTTCCAAGTGGTTTAAAAAAGAACACCATAATCGTATCATTTTAAAACTCGATTTTGCTGTTTACGCAGCGAAATTCATTTAGACACGTATTTGTTTGCGATCATGAATATAACGACTTTACTCGCCCTTTTTCACACCAGAGACTTTATCTCTCGAAAAACGTTGAGTTTATTCGAGCGCACGCGTAGTTGCCTTAATTAAGCGAAAATTCGCCAGCGCATCGACATCGGCCGATATTGAGAATTTACGACAAGTCGCGGTAATTAATGGAGGCGCGAAACACGCGGCGGTTGATCCACCGCGCGTCTCGGCTATCGACAGCATACGTGTCACCGTGCAATTTCGCTTGCCTGCAATATCCACGCTGGAAATGATGATTTTAACAATTCGCCCGCGTCGCGCCATTAACGAGGCCGCGGACCAACGTTTGACGGCGTAATAACGACAAAACGCCCGGGCTCCGTTACGTGCACGGGATTACAACGATTCACGGTTGAACGGCCCTGAATCGTGAGTCGTTGGCTCTGCTAACTCGCCGCTGATGTCTTGCGGCTTTTATTTCCATACGCTCGACCAGCGGCCAAAAGAGGCGCTCGATTGTAAAGTGCGTCCCGCTACATGCGTATTTCGAATGTGAAATTCGAGTGAACGCTGTTGTTTAATTTGCGTTATTTCGTGACAGAATAAAACAAATGAACGTGATAATAAGTTACTGTTACATAGCGTTATGTTAAAGAAAAAAAAATTTGTGATACGATGTAAAAATGTTAAATTTATTACGAAAAAAATTTTATTTAAATTAGCAATAAGCGTATAATACTTTGGTTAAAAATCTCATTCACTCGAAATCAAGTTTTTTAATCTTATAAAATTAAATTGTCATAAAGTAACATTTTTAACAAAACCGATACATTAAAATTTTTTATTTTAAATCAATTACACGAAATCTCATTCGATGTTGAAAACGAGCAAAAAACTCAAATGTTAATGACAATAAAAAAAAACCAATCCCGTACTAGTTATTGAAACATAACCATTACACATTCCTACCATTTCAATTACTGTGTAATTATTAGCGATATTACTCAACTCATTGCACACTTCTGTTATAAATTACCGTAATTTATGTATCTATTATCGTTTAGAATTTTTTTTGCCATTAAAATTCAAGTTTTATGCTGAAGTAATTATTTTACAAGTACAACACGCATTTCTTTGAGCTAGTATTGTCCTTTTTTTATATAGTATGTGTCTTGTAAAACCAAGTTAACTAGTTTTTCTAATCAACGAAATCACTTTGTCGTTACAATCGAACTTTGTTTATGTTCACAAAGCAGTTGTTGTCGTGAAGTACAACACAAAATAAAATCTCCGAATTTGAAACGATAAACTTTAAACTTTAAATCAAGAACGTCGATTCCATTACTGTCAAA
Organism: Aradophagus sp. ZL-2020; assembly: GCA_022817685.1. Lineage (NCBI taxonomy): Eukaryota > Metazoa > Arthropoda > Insecta > Hymenoptera > Scelionidae > Aradophagus > Aradophagus sp. ZL-2020. The sequence goes on from JABFOV010000713.1 coordinate 8,099, forward strand.
ATTTTTCGTCCAAGTAAGGTGGCCAAGTGGATTTCGGGATAACCATAACAGAAGCACGGAATCGCAAACAGCGAAGATAAATAGGAGGGGCCGTGCCTACTCGTTGCTCTTGTTTATCTTTAGCGCCTGCAGTTCGTTATTTTTATTTCGCTGATTCGCAACCCGACGCGAACTAAATCCTAATAGTGTAATTTAGATTAAACGTAACGTCGCGCGTATTAAACAATACACAAAACGGATTATTTTGCACCAAGATGCAACTGAATTATATCCACTTGGCTGGCTGTCGTTTGCGGCTCGCAACGAGGCCAGAAGTACGAGATTACTCCCGACCTACTACCAACAGTAAGCCCCCGTTCGTACGATATGTTTCCGGCTCTCCGATGGAAACTTAAAAACATCGGCCCGTGTTAACAAAGCCGAGTAACTTCAACTGGAGATTTAATCGAAGCGAAATACAACTCAACAATTGAGTGGAGCCAACTTAAAAAACATGAGTAAACTGAAATAGCGAATCATTAACGGAAGTGTGATGTCAAAGTAAACGACTTTAATAATTTTCCTATTTTCTAAAAGTGATTGGATTGCTACATCAGAAAAATTGTAAAAAAAGATTACAATATTACTTGAGTTAAAATTAACATTGAACTCGTTTTTCTAGTAAAACTCACGCAAATAATTCCCGTGATTCAAGTACATGTATTTCGAAACATTTGGTAGTGCTACCAATTGTCTAATGATCAACGTTGTGCATAGCACGATTTATAAAGCAGTGGTTCGGTCGCGCGTCGCTAGGTGGCTGTCGATCAAAAGGAAAACTTGTCCGTCAAAAGGAAAACAAATTTGCTATAATGTATTACTAATTTTGCATGTTGTTGACAAAGTCACAATGTTTAGATGTTAATTTTGGTTGATTCGATGAAGACAAAAACGTAAAAACGACAATTTCGAGAAAAATGGACGTCATCCGAAAAAGTCTTAACACTCTATCGTACCATGCATAACGAATTATGCATGGTACCACCATTATTACTTTTATAAAGTATATTTTTCTCAGACTATAATTGTTGTTCATGACAGTGCACTCGAACTTGGCAGGAAAAAGTCTGAAAGTTGGCCGAGCTCTCTTAGAAATATGAATTAATAAATTTGAATGTTTGCTGGCGAAGTCGGCGAAAAAGTCCGGGGACACAACGAATTACATTCGGAGTCGACAAAAGCGAGCGAAGCGGTGGATGCGAATAAAGTGAAAATAGATAAAGAATAAAATCATTCTCTTTTCGTCAAATCTACTTTATCTACTGGGTGGGGAGGCCGAAACGGTGAAACGAGAATGCTCGCAATAAATGGGATCAGGAAAATTTGGAAAACGGAAAGAGCGATAAAAATATTCACAGTCACTGTGTTTTAAAAACGGATTTCCCAAGGCGTAAGGGAGCCGCCCGGCTTACGGGACCTTGTTTTGCGGTAAGTAAATTTCAACGATTTTTCTTCGTTCTGCGTTGGATCAGAGATCAAATACCGTTGGATTAACAAAAACGCGGGGTTGAATAAGTGATAAGTTACTGTTGGTATTACAATGTACATTCCACGTCGATCGACATTTTGGCATGAGGCCGCGCTTGGATCCAATTTAAAATACATTGAATCGTGAAGAAGAAAAAAAAGAAAGAAATTAAATTAGACCCGTGTGTACCGTGACTTTATATCTGTTATGATTTTATAACGAAGGTTTAGTATGTCGCGATATTTTCGACCGTCTTTTGTTGATTAAAAAGAGCTTCTTTTTTTTATAATGTGCAAATCTTTGAAAATTGATGAAGAAATCTAATTTCAGCGATTTAGTAATTGAGTAACGCGAAATATTGCAGAGTGTATTAACTCTTATTTAAAAAAGTAGTTGCTTCATTGTCAGGGAATTGTCGTTAATAAAAAATTGTAATTTAAATTAAAACTAATTTTATTATAATATTTTATACAAGAAACGAAACATCACTAAGTAAATGGTAAAAAATTGGTTTAAAGTAACATTTCTCTTGACTTTGAATTAGGCGGTAAAACTATTCAACTGATACTCACGGATTAGATGAAACTTCGTTAGCCGACTTGTTACTCATTGCATTAAGTACACTAAAGTTTATTTCAGGTCTAAGTTGGTCTAAATATAAAAACAAGAGCAATTGTTTCTTATCGACGACAAGCGATTAGTTTAAACTGACGATGAAAAACAACCGTTCTGCGTTTATTTCGACAATCTTTACAATGCCTCGTCAAAGTTTGTCCTGAAATATATTCTTGTAGTCGCAAATGGAAGGCGTGTAACGTGAAAAAAAAGAAGAATAAATATATAAAAACGCTTTAGAGAGACAGTTGTGTTTATCAAATATTCAGCGTATTATTTAAAGAGTGCTCGTGCGAAATTTCAATTCCGGCCGCTGTAGTCACATTGTTGCATTACAAACTGGAACGTCTGAATTATGAAGCAGTTAAACTTTCCGACCGAAGTAAAAGTTAAATTAAATTATTTTGTGCATATCTTTTAAAACGCTGGTTTTTATAACGCCGAACGGACTTTATTCATGAAAGCGCGGCTCTTGATGAAAGTTCCGTTTTTTTCTTTTTTTTTTTTTCCTAATTATTATATTACACTTTGCATAAAAGGTGTTTTACGGCACTTGTAATCAAATGAAACTATTTTCATCGCCATTGAAACAGTTTGTTAGATTTAATTCATTGACAAATCACGATAGCACGTGTCGACAAGACGAAAGCCCCGGACGAAATTCGACGACAAGTTCGAGGCGAATGTACTTTAAGTTTGGGAAAAGTTCGAAATTCATAAAACGCCAAGATACGAGTATAGAATAAATACGAGCCGCGCGTTTTGATAGTCATTCTTCCGGCTTCGTTCTTGCGAGAAATAAATTTTCGTCAATATTGGTTGTTGACTCTGATAAATATTTTCATCAATTTTAAATTAACGTTTATTTATGTTTGCGATGAAAAAGTAGTGTGTATCAGCAAAACATTCGATGCAAAGTGTTAAAACAAGAGTACGAAAGTTTATTAAAACGTTTTATAAACGTTCATTTTACCTTTATACTTTTATATAATTTCGAATACATAATATACTGCATCAAGGACAGAAAGTGACGAAGATGAACGTCGATGAAAGTTCATAAGAGGACGAATTTTTCGTAGGCTGAGTTATTTATCATAGTAGTGGTGCTTGGATCCAAACGATGATTATGCTCATTTTTATTCTCATTGTTCGTGTTCAAAAAAAAGTGTATGTTCAGGATCAATAGGAATAATAAAAAATTCGTCTTTTATTCATTACTTACTTCGATGTTATTTAAACTCCCGCGCAATTTGACTTCGACCTCTCTCCTGTTATCTTTTTTTAATTTCCGAATCGTATCATTCAGCCTCATATCCCCTTTTGCGGTAGCCTGGACAGCCATGCTGGCGACTTCCGGAGTCAGAACGATACCGCGATGAGATGACATTGATAGCGAATTTAACCGGGCGCGTAATGTTTAAGCATCTGTCGGCAGCGGGCCATAAAAAGTGCCGAACGATAACAATTGCCGCGCTCATTGCGCGCATCTGTCTGAATTTAAACTCGGCGCCATTTGGCCGACGCGGGCCGCGATGAGGAATTTTCGAGGTACTTCCTAACTTTTCACTTCCGGCGAGAGGCAGAGCCGGCAAAATATTCGTCGTCATTATCGCCGCGCGCGTATATTCCCCGGCAGTTCCGAGAGGCGTACCAATAATCCCGCGCGCACTAAGATACACGTATACGTGCATTCGTTCCAAGACAACGCGCGCGAGCATCCACGCGGTAGGAGATTAAAACTTTTTTGCCAGCAAAAAATAACGAAAATTCATACGCCGCTTGGCCGGATGAAAAACACTACCTGATACGCTTTATCGGACATGTTCTCAAACCCTTCTCTTTTTTTTTTGCCACTCCGTCTGATGTCCCAGTTTTCCTACTTCGCATGGATGAAAGATATGAGAAATGCTAGACTGATGCACTTGCACTTTTAATGACAAATTAATGTCCAAATCATGGTCAATTCATTCATACTCGATGGTAAACTCGGTAGTTAAATGAGCGATCATCAATAGACTGGACTGAATGATTCATCCCTAATCGAAATGTACGTCTATTCCTTCAATTTACTCATCAACCAACTTGTTCTTTTCACATTCAAATGTTTCCAAAGATAGCAAATTTCTCTACAATCCCATAAAACCACGTTTCAAACTAACGAGTGCAATAAAAGAAAGTGTAAAGTCCAGGTCGCGTAAGTGCCGTCAAATAGGGAGCTTCGCTCCGATTCGCGCGCGAATCGTCGGTTTGGTAAATTTCGCATTTGCATGTCCAGCGGAAGCGCGAGACGTAAAAGTCGGTCGCGATCGTTTGGCTCGCGACGGGGGAGCGTCGCGGGCTTCAGCGCGATAGATTCACCGTCGACTTTTAATTCTACAATTCACTCGACTGGCGCCTCGCGCGCTCGTTCCAGGCCGTCTCGTGGCGTCCCGGGGCGCGCCATCCAGCTTAATTATGCATTCTTCCGCGAGTCTACACGAATCGTAAGATGGCGAGTGCCGGCGTGACGAGACTGCATTATATCCGGCATGATCCCCGAGGGGCAAGCGGGGTCGGGGGGATCCCCCGGCAATCGGATTCCCCGTATTTGCCAACTGCTGATTCGGCAACACCCAAAGTCCTCGTTAACTCTGGATCCCGAATCGGCGATCCCCTCTTGCGATTATTTAATAAACTGTTGAGCTTTCTTTGTCGTTGGTCTTCCATAATAAGAATTCCTGAGGGCGACTGTTATGTGGACCCGATAGAGGCAATTTCATATACATTTAAGTTCCGAATGAAACGAGGAAGGCCTATAAACACACTAACGTGTGCCTGTCATGACATGCTTGCCTAGAGGAGCTAATGCAGAATCTATATAAATTACGTATAAGTATTCAAGTCAGCTACGGATAGGAACGCCTCATCCTGCAAAGGTTTTTCAAGGTTTTTCAAGAACACGAGATCAGTTACCGGTGTTGGACATTGATTTTCAATAACAATATCCCATGATAAATTACAGTTGCAAGTACAATTTTTAGGATACGTTTGAAATAAAAAGGCCTTGCCTGGCTAGGTCTGTCTCAGCAGACCTTTACAAGGCTTTCACAAGCGTTTCAAACGCCTTGTTATGAACGTTAATAAAACCTTTGAAGATTCTGATAAATAAGCAGGCCTAACAGGGCCTGTGATTCAATTCTTACTGGAGTTCGTCCCGCTCATTGAAGACGCCACCAACTTTCTAATTGTAGTACAAAGTTTGAGCCGCAAACGGTGACGGGTATTGATGGATTAACGATCCAAGTTTTTCAAGTTTCGCCGGCAGACGTAGAACTTGAGTAGTAATATCATAAGTAATATTAATTGAATTCCGCTGATGCTCCGTGGCGAGCGGATTCGTCTATGTAAATTATCCTCAGTGACGTTTTGCGTTATCAATTAATGCTGACGGCTCTGTAAAATCCAATCTCCACGTATCCCGAGCTTTTTGAACCGCTTGTCTGATTTATTTAACACAAATGTTGGCGCGCGAAGGCAGAAAATATTTTGGCAAACGAGCCGGAAAAAGGCAAACAAACAAAAGCTCGTTCAAGTTTCGGCTGTCGCGTCAACGTCCAGAATAAACAACACGTCAGATTTAATAGGCGGCGCGCGCGTCATTTCGCTCATCAAATATAGATGCATTTGATACTGAAATTAAAAGCTCGGGTTTTGACGTGACAAGTGGCTTTTCTTGCGGGTCATTGCTATCGATCGGTCTTGCTACACGGCGAGGGTAATACAATTAAAACGAATGAGAAAGTTTATCTGAAAGGATTGCTTTTTGCTACAACGATAGCAATAATAAAAATCAATTAGTCTCGATGTGACGTCAAATGGAGTTTATACAAATTCTATTCGGACTCATTAATTTTGTTAAAGACTCCGCAAGTTCTTATTCAAATACCTGTAATAATTAATGACAAAACTTTTATTTCTAAACATTGATTACTAATTAATTACCCTCCGTAAAAGTTCAATTAAAATTCCATAGCAAAATTGGATGATCGTTTTTGCAAAATAGTTGATAATAAAAGCAATTTAAAATTACGAACTGAAGTATTCATTAATAAATGTGTAGGAAGTTTTTCACATTCTGTTGTTAACGAATTCGAACCGAGAAAAGTTTCGAGTAAAATTCCTTGTTACTTTTTTTCACTAGTAATGAATACGTAAAAAATGGAATTCAAAACTTTATTTACAGTTATATTTTTCCAAATTTTTGTAAAACGAAATTTCACTTCGTAGAAATGCAAACTTTTTAAATGTATTATCGTATGTAGTATGTGTATAAGTATGTAGTATAACCCAGTGATTGAAAATTAAATTTGTTATTATTTGTGTGACAAGCTTGTCTATCGATTTCGCAGACAACCACAAAGCAAAAGTTAAACACCGGCATCACCCAAACAGAAAGGTATCGCAATTCCCCGATCGGTCCTTTTGTCTGCGAAAAATTGCCGATCTTCCCGTCCGATGTTGCCGTTTGCGCTCTGTCTCGTGTTTTTGCGCGCACCGCTGTGTACTTTTCGTCCGAGGCAAACTTGTCTATCGCAGGACGTCTAATTGCAAAGCCAATTAGGAGGAAAACAAGCAAACCCGGGGAATTGCGGACCTAAGTAAATATGACCTTCTTTGGAACAGGTCGCAGGATGAAGAACAGCGCCATTTTCAAGGCGAGGAGAAGAATGTACTCCTTTCTAAAAGAACATAGCGAAGAGAACGGGGTATGAAAAGGGAGGGAAAAAGCGGAGAGGAAAAAAGGAGGGAAGAAAACGGAGGAAAAAAGAAGAGAAGATGGGCGACGTTTGTTTGCAGGTGATTATGCCGCATCGAAGGATTCGCCGGGTCTAACGAACGATGGAAAATGTCTCGTTCGATTTTTAAAACCGGCGGCATGAGTGCAGCGTCTTTGTGCCCGGATTAATTACGATTGATTGAGCGCGAGCTGCTGACACTCGAGCGTACCGCTTCATTATACACCGCGTTGTACCGGCGTTCGATCGCGAATTGACGTTCGGCAATTAGCGCAAAGCAACGGCGCTTTGGCGAGCGCGGGCTTCGAGCACCGCCGAACATCCATCGTCTGCTTTCCTAACGGAATAAATAATTATTTTTACCAGCAGCTGGGCTTTGACTCGTCGTAAATTGGCCGATTCAGCATTGATTAAAAAATTCCTCAGACTCTGTGGCCTTCACCTACGTCCTCGAATGGCTCTCACAAGGCCATGGCATACCACATGCTATGCCATGGCCTTGTGAGAGGTAGTGTAAAGTCGCAAAAAACGATCTATTTTTATAACTCCGTGACGAGAAAAATATAACTTTTCTTACACGAGTTAGATATTTTATCTTTTTTTGTATGTTATTTCTTTCTAATATTACTCATTTTGAAAATTTGTCTTCATTACGAAAGTAAGTTTTATCATTTCTTTGCACTGTTCTTTTGATGTCATGTACATGTTAGGTACCATTTTGCAAATTCTTTCGCGTACATTACGTACATATACATTACGGATCTTATACATTACGGATTATACGTATATAATCGCGAAAACTGTCGGCCAAGTGGAACGCGCGAAACTTCCATTTCCGACGACTCATCTGCAATATGAAATTAAAACACTCGAGGATCCGAAGATGCAGCCGAGGCGCATCCGCACGTGTTATTAATTTCAAAAATTTGCAACGTTTAATAAAATATGAACGACTTATAATTAATGTAATACTTTTGTTTCCATTCGCCTTTCTGTAAGCTAATTAACATTTTAATTAACGGAATACGAACGAATCGCGCCGGGGATCTTGCATATTCGTTAGCTCAGCGCCGTTGGAATTCATCAACACTTTCGGCAATGAATCGCCACGGAATTAAACAGTAATATAGAAGCGACATTTATGAGTAAAGTGATAAATATCGCTTTGACATGCCGATGTAAAAATCCATATAATAAATAAATAAATAAATAAATAATAATAGTAATCCAACTTAAAATTGCGAGCAAAAGTGGCGCCGATGAAAAGTCGGAAAAAGCGTCGACGTTTAAAATTCAAACGTCATTTAAAAGATGATATTGTGATGTAAAGTCGTTTCTTGCCGTGTGTAATTAAAACAACCGCATTTCATTGCAAGAAACAGGGAGGAAAAAAAGCGCAGTAAAAATTGTTATAAGCCTGCAAAAACTGATTACGTCTATCTGCGAGAAGCGCGTTGAATAACGTCGACTCGAATGGCCGTGTCTGGAAAAAAAAAAGCGTCAGCTAAAACGGTGCGATAAGTTGCAATCCGTTCAACATCTGTTGGTAAATAATTTCAACAATTTCGTCGCGACTCTAGTCCGATCGATTCGACGGAAGGTTACTGCGTATAAACAGTAAGTTTAATTTATTCAGTAAGCGATGGTAATTTTGCTGAGGTAAGACGGATAAACGAATTTGAATATTTACGGTTCGAACGGCGCGTACACATTTGCGCCGCGCGATAAATAAATTAATTGTGACTTCTTTCAGAACGAAATTTCGCTGGAGCGCGAATTTCGGCGACCTTGCGGTCACCGGTAGAAACGCGGCGATTTAATTAAAATAATAACTTTCCAGACACTCGAGTTGTGAGATTTGTTTAGACGAGCGAAATTAGGGAAAGTAAATCAAGATAATTGCAGCTCCATTTTGCGTACCACTGTTCGACTTATCTCTCGCCCCTTAGTAAACTCGCGGAGATTCATGCGACTGTCAGGAATACCGTCAGGTCACGGTGCAGTGTAGATGTTGGAGAAATGAATTTGTGAATTTGACAACGATGTGGCATGAATAAGAGAAAATATAATAAAATCTACCGCATGTTAATCTCTTCTTACGCCAATTATATTATCAGCAAAAACAAAGTTTTTTCGTAACAATTATTATTACTTAAACTCAAAAAGTATTTATGTTTAAAAAAAAAAAAAAAAAATAGGAAGTGGACTCGCACAGTTGTTTTAAAAACGTAAAATAAAAGCGTATATTATTTTTAAATATCTTGCCTCATGAGGTCAAGAGGTCAAGATGATTGCTCAGATGCATATATTACAAAAAAAGAAAAAAATAACGATTTCATTCAGATATCATTATTCATTTACTATGAAAATGAATTCAGCAATTGTTTGTACTTGGACAATTTGCTGATTCCATTATTGCATTATACAAATAATAATTACTTGGTAATCAAAATTGTTTTTGACAATAAAACCTCCTCAAACACCGCCTCAATTAATAACAAATGTTATTGATTAATCAACTTGAAATCCGTAATTATGACCATAATTATTATAACCATTATTGTAAGTTCCATTTTCTATCAAAGAAACTAGTAAAAGAAATGTATGCTATTGTACGAAGTAACGATGACTCGTTTGTGTGTTGTGTGACAACTTGACGTCTCAAATAACGTAAACATTACGTAAACATTACTAACCTGGTATTGGATTTTAACGTGACGTAGCTAAGTAGTGATGGTAATGTTAAATTTTTATGACTACAAAAACTAATATTTCATTTCAAAATGTTTTTCTTATCTTATAAAAATCTTTCAAAAGTATTTTTAATATTTATTATTTAATTTTTATTTTATTATTATTATTATTATTATTATTATTTTCTCAAAGAAAGACTGTAGTTTATTTATCTAATTTGAAAACCCCTGGTTAAATATCGAATGAGATTATGATATAAAACAGTCTTCTGAATTGGTATTGTACTTTTACTGAATAATTAGCGACTCTTAACAAGCCGACATTTAATTCAATCACAATAATTTATTATTCATTGTTTCATAACATAATAGCAATACGTACACTCGATTGCCAACATGTCATTACATAAAACGCGTGAATTTGCATAATTTGCGTCAATTAATAAAAACTTTCGCGAGTATCAATCCGACTGACATCATCTTCTCATTTTAAATTGGACTTTTTCAATTTTATCCAATTAACATCAATTTTTTAAATTATATATCATATTTGATTAAGTGATAAACTGATATTCATTAATTCAAATTCAATTAAATATAAAGTAATCAAAAATAAAAGAAATTTGGTTTTAAGATGTGTTATTGCTATTTATTCACATATAGATATGTATACGTAGCAAGTGAAAACGTTCAATTAAGATTATTTTAGATTAAAATTTATTAATCAAGACAATTGAGATATTAATTTGAATTAAAATTAATCTCGAATCACAAACGAGCTGGACTCTGAATGTTCGACTCTTTCGCTGCGAAGCGTTTCATTTGGTCTTAATTTCTAAAGTTACAAGGTCGAAAATAAAATCATCAACCGTTTAAATTGGCCGCCGATGGGGGAAGCCTCGCGACTCAGCGACACGTTTCGATCCGCGTCGACACCGCAGCCAATCACGTGGCTGCGAATCACGTGCGAGCGAACGAACGGTCAGAGGCCAGACTGTACCGTCTAGTCGGTCTATCAAACACGCGATCATTCTTTTCATCTACCATCACTGAAACCTAAACAAATTATACTGCCTACAAACATAAACAAACAACTGTCGACAGAATGTAAACAAAGACGTGAGCAAAATGACAACAACGCCAAAAGAGAACATAAACAAAATAAAAAAGAAAGCGAACTTGACGTTCGACCTTTCGCCCGCGACGCTAGCGCCGCCATGCTGCACTATATGTACGGAACGTTACAACAGAAGTATCCACGGGGAACTTTAGTGTCCGCGTGGTATCAGTACGGCACGCGGGACCTCGACCAAGTAACTGTGCGGAAATTCAGGGAGAAAGGGGGGCGGGATCAAGGTTACTTACGGTCTGTCGGGCTGCGATCTGCGCGCCATTTGCTCGGCTTTTTGAATTTCTTCGGCGCGAGTCACGCTACGCGCTCTCCTCAGCCGCACTTTGCTCTCCTGCTCGATGTCCGCCATGTCCGCTCGACGCAAGCTCGTTTAGCATTCGCTTATTCACTCACTGGCTGCGCTGACTACTCCCTCGTTGCGCCGAGCCGAGACCAGACCAGACGAGACGTCTACGTTGCGGACAGAGACGGAACGCGGGCGAGTGAGAAAGATGAATGAAATGTTGAAATGACGATGGACACGCGGTGTACGGGGATCTTGCGCCAATATTGAACGTCGCGGAACGGGAGAGGGGGGGGGGATTGGGGGGTCACTCGGCCGGTGTGGAAGAGAACTGAACGATTTCGCGGCTTACGTGACGCTGCTCGTGCTCGACTGTTTGAGGAACAAATTTTTCGGTGGGTCTTTTACTTCGGCACGATCGCGGAGATTGACGATAAGGGCGATAACAAATGAACGAAGTCCCCGCTTCGTACATCGCACATTAACTATTTGGTTTGATTATGTATATGTTCTGTTATTTTTGGTCGACCGTAATGGGTATTTAATGTTAAATATTGTTTTAATTTTTTCATTTGATATATTAACATGAAATTGATGATGATTATTGTATATAGTAGATGAAGTTGAATGTACATGAAGTTAACAAAGTTTAAAAATGTAAAAAAAAAAGACACAAAAATTACATTCGAAGAAAAAATAATATAAGTTATTATCCAAATTGTTATTTAATGTATTAAAACAAATATAATTATGAATAAATCATTATTATCAATGTAAATAACATAAATAATATAGATCTATCTAAGTACATAAGCAATTAAAGATTTTTTACATAATTTCAAACTATCTTAACCTTCCAACCTGAAATGATGTAAACAACTTACAACTTAGATTATTTTAAATACAATGTTTTCTTCGATTGCAATTTTTATGTCAAATGACGTTTAATGTTAAACTGACGCATAAATTGTAATTTATATTATATTTTCTCTTTGAATGGTCTCGAAATAAAAATATTTATTCGTCAATAAACCGATATTTGCAAGCTCATTTTAACAAAGTCAAAAATAAAATTTTTCGCTCTTTGGTGTAGAAAACGTTATT
>JABFOV010000713.1:20305-33021 GCA_022817685.1 Aradophagus sp. ZL-2020
TATATTATATTTTCTCTTTGAATGGTCTCGAAATAAAAATATTTATTCGTCAATAAACCGATATTTGCAAGCTCATTTTAACAAAGTCAAAAATAAAATTTTTCGCTCTTTGGTGTAGAAAACGTTATTTTATTTCATTTTCGTTTATCAATAATGGTTGGAAACTTCAAGCACGTAATATTTTTTATCGATATTTACAATCAACTTTATCGTCAAATTAAATTTAAAAATTTTCTTAAATTTCAAAGTGCTATTCGTAAAAATAGGTCATTAATATAAAAAAAAAACTTACATGTATATATAATCGTTACACATACATACCAATAAGTGTAACAATCAATTTGTTTCAGATAATTCAATGTTGATTTATGAAAGTAAAGGCAATATATATCGGCGTAACAACATTCAGCTATTATTTTTCGATAAAAAGAGGACCTTCTTATATAATATAAATTATCTGTCCTTCATTTTTTAATTTTATTACCATCAATACTAACGTTTTAATCGTATATACTTTTCAGAAGTATAGAAATAGTTTTTGTGCATCTCGAGTCATTGACCTTTGATTTACTTCATAGAACTGGGCCACACAAATTTTGCGCTTACTTATCTGAAATTTTCATTCAAATAAAATTCCAGACAAGTATGCGCGAAATTTTGCACAAACGACCATACAAAAAATACATCCATTTTTTATTTTAAAAAATCAAAGAATTGAAAATGTCAAGTGTTTTGCATACATTAAATAACTCGTACATTTAATACGTTTTCGTCTAGTGGATTGCTACGCTGTTTTCAATTGCTAAATGTAATGTTTAATTATTACATTACCGTACACTTAGTAAATATAATTATTTCATGTATTGGCGGAAAATTCACCCGTATTCGTTAATTTGTCAATATTAAAATTCATTAAAATTGATTGCCGGCACGTTTGAAATAGCGAACGTTAAAGTGACTAATTAGAATCATAATAGAATAAATTGATCAACTGTAAATAAACTTTTAATTATTTGTAATTATTTGCTTGTGCATTTATTTATGACAAAATAAATCATTGGCCAACAAATTATAAAATCAATAAACAATTTAGTCAATATTGACGCGTACATTTATTTTCCTATACATTTTAGTTTACCTCATTATAATTTATTGATTCGCGTGCAAGATTTTCTGTTTCTAAATTAATGCTGCAAGTTCGGGTTATTTATTTATTATTTACTTTTGTATTTTTTGTATAACGATTTTTAACTTTATTCGACAATAAATTATATCAACAGCTTTACTTTAAATGTCAAAACCAAAAGTAAACAAGAGTAATGCAGATGTGCATTCTTGGTATCAATTCAATTGACAGTTTTAAAAACACGATAACTTCTTCAAATCTTACAAAGAAAAGACTATCAATTACAGAAGATTGACACAAAATAAGTGTAATTAAAGTATACAAAACAAACGGTCACAAGTGTGATACTAAAATGCACGATGTTCGAAAATTCGAGCGCTCCTCGAGAAATGGTAATTTATTCCGAAAGTCCGTGGCAAAGTGGCATTCAATTTGAACAGTGGAATAATCCGCAACGCGTAACGCTGTCGTTTAATTGTACGCTACGAAATGACCATTTTTACAGCAGCTTTTAATTTACTTCACTTCGGAAGTGCAAGACACGACATGAACGTAACTTTTCCAGGTAATGGACAAGATCAACTGCATTTTTGCAAGGAATAAAACAATTTTTTTTTTTTTTTTTTCGACAGAAACAATGTATTAAAAAAATATATAAAAATATAAAGTGTATGTAAAAATCAGTATAAAAAAGTAGATAATAAATGAGACAAAATCAATCATCTTCCCCTTTTTTTTAAGCATAAAAAGACTAAAAACAATGGATGAAAATAATGGTCGAAAAATTCACGCGTGTAATTTTGGCTTCTAACAAAAAAAGCACACCATTTCCGCAGATTGCCGTCGCGTAACTATGAAACAGGTTATCACATTTTTCGAGCCGATAAACCGACGTTTTGTTAGCGCGTTGTTTTTCTTGTTTTATTATTATTTTGTAAAACAAGCGGTTCGCGTGCTGCGCGACAACTGACGAGTAACGTACTGTGCTCGTGAGTCCAAAGCATCACGTCTCTCTCCTTTCGAGTCGCGTAATATCTTCGGAATTCTTAAGGCCAAGTCGAGCGCCATTGTAACTAAATCGGTGAATTTTTATTTAATTACCTTGTCAAAATGATGAGTCAATGTTTCACTAATTCGCATGATTTTATCAGTTTCAAAAAAGTATTTTGTAAATAAATGTGATCTTTGTACTAAATATATATATATGTATAAAAATTATTGAAAATTACTATGACTAGCTGGTGATACTGTGCTTTAATCTATAAAACATTATCACACTTCACTGCGAACAAGAGTTTTGAAAACTGCTTTCAATAAGAAATTTTTTTTCTTTGAAAATTTAAACATATGATTGAGACTTCAATATAAAATTCAATATTTATTATAATTAGTTTTTTGTTATAAATTATATTTAAAAATTCGTTGGATTTTCAACAATGCAAATGTATTGCACAAAGTCCTATCCATGCGACAAAACCGTCGTGACACTTGGAGTAATTATCTATATAAAATCCACGCGCGAATTCCGCTGGCAAAAAACTGATTGACAAACGTATTCGATTGAGCAATGTCCTTTTTCTAGCACTTTGAATAGTCACTTTTTTTCTCCCTGCTTCGTATACCGCGAGTATTAATAACATCGTTACGCTGTCTTTGGAACGCTATTTACCGTGGTTCACATAAAACACTTCGTTTCGACTTTCATGCGGAAACAAAAAACAACATTGTACATAGTTATTTTCACGCCAACGCAAAAAAGTCACAACGACCTGGCTTATTTAATGCGAGGTTAATGCATATAAATTCTAGGGCATTGTTCGGCTCAAGTGTTGCTTATAATAACGTTCCATTCAAAGCGTTGTAAAGATGGGATGCTTATTATGTTAATTCGTTTTTTTTGCTTCGTTCCCTTTTTCTTTACTAGGTGCGATGAAAGACAATCGAGGAGTTGGTTTTATCAAAAAGCGTAATTCGCGACATTTTGGTCTTGAGGGCTAGTTCATGGGCCGATTACCGACGTTGCAGATTTCTCACATTACAATTGAACAAAGAACTACTATTAAATTTACTGCGCGACTGTCATTAATTTTACGCATTTTACACTTTGAATGCTTCAGAGTTTGTGGACAAAATGAAAATTATTAATGAGTTTTAGTTTTTAAAGTGGCAAGAAACGTCGAACCTCGAATATCGTCACATCAAATGACTCTTAAGCATAATGAAAACCCGATAATAATCAATCGACAATCGCTTTCGTCGGTCAGTTTCATACGCGAGGCAGAAATGGCGGCAATGGTAAGGTAAAAGTGGGGTATTTTTTTACCCCAGGTGAGCAACACTTGCACTGCATTTAAATGCACGAACCGAGCAGGCGCTCGGGGCGAGACAAGATAGCGCGCTTAATGTCAACGACGCCAGCAACAGAACAAACCGTAAGATTGCAGCAGCGGGGGGATCGGAGAGGGGGGGGGGGCGGTTACACGATTGGCGCGCGTAACACCCCCGCGCGCTCTTCGCAGTGCGGATATTACAGGTACCATAAGCAAACACGCTGATCGCGTAGCGCGCTCCAGATACCGGCGTGTATTGCATCCGTATCCCCTTTATGCAAGTGCGCATGCATATCTGCAATATCGGTGACTTTCCTTCCCGACTTTGACGCCTATCGCCTAGCAACGAGCGTTTAATAGCCACTTGGGAGCGACTACTTATGCACATCGGCGATTCGCATTTCATATAATGACGTTATCACTTTTGATTGGAAATTTCAGCAGCGCCTTTTCCACAGACTGTCGTCTAATGATACATTAAATATCATTTCAAGCACCCGTCGCTCCTCTCTTTTTCCACGGATAGAAATGTTGTATGAAAAATTACATTGTTTACTTGCATTCTTGTGCTACCGTTCTGGGATTTTTAAATTCTTTTCATTTACAATGTTATTTAGTTTGGAAAACAAGTAAATAAAAAATTTATTAATTAAACAAAGGCGAAGAAAACGACCGTCCCTTATTTATTTCTTATGTTCACATTTTGTCCGTCGCGTCCAAACCAAAGTGTCTTTTTCTAAGAATCTAGCAATTGTTACATTGACGAGTCAAACAATGCCGTTATTCTCATTTTCGAAATTCTAATCCCAAAATTGTTTCCAAGTCTAAAGCTTTGCCACGTGGCAAACTTCATGCACATCTTCGGAGTTATCCTTTATTTCATTTCGACAATTCAGAAAGAGTCATCTTCCTTTACTTTTTTAAATACGACAGGAAGCACTTTTACTACTACGGAACGATTGTCAATTCTGCATTTGTACAGTTGCTGTACTCGTGCAGAATCAACAACCTTCGTCCGTTAGACCTCGAACATTATCCTCTGTAAGTAAAAATGTATGTAAACGGATTCTCCTGATCGTAAATTTCATAATTTCACCGAGAAAAAATGACATTAATTTCACAATGAAATTTTCTAAAGAAAAAGTTGCTGCACCTAAAATGTTTAAATCAATATCTATTCCGGCAAGTGATTTTTTCTTATTTAACTGGCAAACCTAACGAATCAAGTTTAGCGCGCTTTATTTCAATTCCCACTGCATATAAATTAGAAGGTCGGTAATACGTTCGTGCATGTGATCCTCGTTAATGACTTCGCGACAGCTTGATTCAGTCAAAGACATTGACAGTGACAGTTCGCACTAATGCGTTTCCTCGCCGTCGTTATGGTACGGCAATTATAGTGACGAAAATTAGTCGAAACTACATCAGCATCGTACCTTTCCAGGAAAGATCGGTGCCGAAATCGCACGGGCTTTGTGTTTTCCCGTCAAGTATGTTCTCTACGGTAAATAATTCGCCTTAAAAACTTGGGTCCGCGTTTGTGGAATGATATTCCAATATCAAAAAACTTTAAAAAACTGCTGCGAAATTGAGCAAAAAGTAATTAATTTTCACTTACCTATTGATATATATATGTGTATATATGGTTCAAATTTACAAATATTTGTTGGCGACATACCTCCCTCTGTCTGTAAATTTCCATTTCATTTCCAGGTACCATGAAATCCAAGGACAGTGGACACCTCAGATAAGTAATAATGATAGCGTAAAAGTCGGACCAATATTTAGTTTTCATAAATAACGATTAAACAGTTATTTTTCAAACATTATATATATTTTTTCAGCGACTCGGATTATCTATATTTATTGACATCGACTAACTGATCGTATAGCGGGGCGACGCAGCGTCGACGAGATAAATGCGCTATCTCTGCCACTTTCACCTATGGTGAGCGTCATAAATACAGAAAATAAACGCACCTGTCTGTGTAGCCTTGATTTATATTCATTCTCGTTATTTCGACTAACCTACGAAAGGGTAGGACACTGCGGCTCGCTGTAATACATTCCCTATCTCTTCTCTCGACGTGATAATCCCACCACTCAAATCCCGAACGAAGTAATACAGTAACGGGGAATGAATTTTCAAAGTAATAAGTTAAAATTTACAAACCATCGAATACAGTTCGAGTTTCACTCACGTAATTGTTTTATCAAAATAAACTGTGGCAATCTTTCTCACCCAGGGACAAATTATTTGAATGAAATCAAGTACGTATTTATGTATGAACCGATTAAAGTAGAAATAGAAACGTTTCTTTAATTAAAATATCATTTCTAAACTTGTTTCAATTTAATAAGCAACTTCGACTCCAATTAGTATCTTCCTTGCCAGCATCCTGGTTTATCTATAATTGAGACGCAAATGACAATCATGTGTGTTCGACCAATCATTGTGGCATAACATTTCCTACCTCTAATTGTTGGGAAAGAAATGATACGCTACAATGATTGGTCAGAAGCGCACATTATATTATCTACGATTATAATACACTCAAAAAATACTGGGTAAATTTAACTCAAATATACTTGAATCAAATAAAAAATGGGGTTGAATGTAGCTAAATATAATTTTTTCGTGCATCGACTCACGAAGTGGCAGAATTAACTTAAGTTTAAGTGACTCAAATAAAAGTAAGCCTTTCATTTTATCTTTTTTTTTTTCAATTTTTACAGGATATGCATTCTACTACTTCATGCTAAGAAAATATAAATATTAAATGTTAACTGTTAGTTTAATTATTATTTCCGTCAAAGGTCATAACAGCTTTCAAGGTCCTTTTGGAATAGCACGTTGGGATTACCACCGTGCAGTTTCATAGCCGAATTTCACAGTTACGAAATGATTATGTAATATGTTTCTACCGCGCTGTTGAAACTTCATTCATATTTAACATTTCTGCAGCATTATTACGGTAACATTTTATTACGTTTGTATTGCGTTTTTGTTATATTGACGCAAAGCTACACTAGTTTTAGTTGTAGAACGTATGTAAAATAAAAAAAAAAGCAAAGTCAGTAAAATATTCATTCAAGATTAGAATTCTAAACCAATAATATAAAATAATTGATATACAATAATTCTTTAGAAATAAAATAGAATTAGAATAACAATAATAACAATATTAAAAATAATTTACATTTGTATTTATGTATCAAATAAACCATTAACCATTTTTCTTTGAACCAAAACCGATCAGCGAAACTATCTATGTAACTTGCCAGAACTGAATTTATAATTTCACTACACGGTCAGTGGTTAAGTGATCACACAGCTCAATCTACGAAATGTTTAAAACTTGTTCTTTCTTCGCTTTGTATAATAAGAGCCAGATCATTTCGCCTTCGGTCCTTATTGGATCAATACTAATTTCATGCTATTTACAATGTTAATAAAGCTGTTCATTTTCACAATATGATCACGAAATTCTCCATTGATGACAATACGGATTCAATTATGGTTTGTCAATTTGCCATATTCAATTAGCTTGTATGAAGCCGCTGCCGTTAGGCTATGGAATCCTTTAATTTTGTCCCCGGGTGTAGTATATATTGACGCGTTCATACTTAAGTACTTCCGGCCGAATGAGCCTTGCGACAGTTAAGTGAACGTACATTCTATATTCACACTTTAGTCTGCTTGCACCGGATTGTCATCGAAGGTCATTAGTAAAATAAATTATTTCGACGCGAGGACCCTATTAAACCGTTAATCAGTTCGCGCTATTTCAATTCTCAATACAATCGAATCACTTTATAATTTTAATCATTTCATTTGTCACTGGCCAAGTTGAGTGTCGCCGATCATTATCATTAATTGACGGTACAATGAGGTGAAACCGTATAAAATTATGCAGCCAAGCGGTGCTCGCGAATAACCATTCATTGGTATAATTTCCCAATAAAAATTAATCTTTTTAACCGGGCTATTAATTGTGAAAAAACGGAGCGTTTGAACGTTGATAGAACCATTTGTTAAACAAAACATTCATTCACCGATAAGGCATTTATAATAAATTGTAACATTTAAATTACTTTGTACAAAAAATAAAATAAAATGTTTTAATTAAAGTACGGCAATATTGAATTTTCTATATATATATATAAAAAAAAAAAAAAACAATTGCATTCGACGCTACATTTTCTAGCACTTCAAAAAAAAAAAATTTGATCCACTTAACGAATTTTCACATTGATAAAAAATTCATTTGCTACGTCTCAGATATGAAATAATCTTCGTCGAAGATCTTTCCTTGCCACGAAGCAGTACTTGCTAAAGTAAATTTCGCGTTATCCGAAATCGAACGGCGGGGAAAAACCGAGGACGGAATTAGAAGCGCCCCCGTTTGGAAAAGGGTATTACTCATTAATCATACGCCGCGCTGTAGACTGACGGTGTTTGCGATCCTCGTGCGGCTTATGGGTTACGAAGCATGATCCCTATAAGCCAAGGCTAAGAGGCTATTAGTTACTCCGCTAGTTACGACATAACCCGTAAGACTAACACGGCACTTACTCCTTCGTATTTCACAAGATCGGTAACCCGGGCGCAATTTCCGCGTGTGCTTACACTGAGGAAACAGTCGAAAACTAAGTCCCGCGACGTCGCGTGAGATAAAACGCGTTCGTTTTCAACGAAAATATGACGGGCAACATTTATCCGACGCGTTCGAGTACTTTTGATTAAGCAACGAAATACATTTTGAGTAGATTAAAAAAGTAATTAAGTAAGGTTTTTGGCTTGTAGGCGTAATTAAAATTAAATGCAATTCAAGTAAATCAAAATAACCGGCGCGGAAAAAATTACTGCCAGCTGGTCTGGCGACGGTCTGAATTGTGCGCGTGAATCAGACGTCTGCCAGTCGTATGCCATACCCTTGCCAGATTCAAGACGTTTGGCAAGGGTGTGGTATACGGCTTTGCTTAACACGCAAATAACTAACTACTGAATTTGAAGTAATTTGTTTAATACTATCATTTATCAATAATATTTTTAACTTGGTCTTGAAAGTATTATTTAATAAAGCAACAAATTAATTATACGAATATAATCAATACTTAAAACTGATAAAAGAAGGAAAAATAAAGAATTTGGTTTCTCTCGCACTTTTTATCGCTCGAAATCAAGAATCTAAAAGTAACCATAAAACCATTCGTCGTTACAATCGAAAACTTTTCACCGCGCGATGCCTGCGAGTCGGCACTCGGACAATCTGTCTTCTTACTAAATTAACTTTTCGTAGCCTTGTCTGCGCAGCACCGTTTCCTCGATGCTCTAATATTTCCAGTAATGGGTCCTTTGAAGGACTTAATGTCCATAATGCAAGTATATGTCGCTTTCGAGCTATTAGCTCATGATTAATATGATTAAATGTTTCCATTAAGGAAGGTCCAAGACTTAATTTAAAAACTATTATCCGCGAATGTAGGACGCTCACTTCGGAAACAAGGGCGATACCGAAAAAAATGTTGCCAACGTTCTATAAACTACTACTATTTGAGTGAAAAGCATCACAATTGATATTATTTCTATTCAATTGCAATTAAGTCCGTGTCATTGTCAATAACGATGTACATATTATTTTGTTATATTTTTAATGACCCAGGAAAAAAGAAACATGTAAGTCGCATATATGACACGTGTCTGCAAAATAAATACATATGTAGTAAATGTATGTAATTTACATACATTTACATAATTTACATAGTTTTATAAATTTATAAATTTACATTCGTATTACATAACATACATGTAACTTACGTTTATGTCACATATAACATATATGTCCATTATTTTTTTTATATATGTAACATACGTATCAAAATAAAGCAAGAACTTTGTTTTATCTTCATGAATTATTATTACTTTCACGACAACTTTTTTTTTGTATTGATAAATATCCTCGTACTTTGTTCATTTATGAATATGCCGCAATTTCGTCACAATTAATGATTGGAACTGATTTAGTTAGATTACTTTGGCTTTAGTTAATCTTGTCGCGTAGCGGGAACGCATGCGAGGCGCATTAATTTAATTGATACTTCATTTAAAACGCCGCATTTCCATAGCCGACCGCTGAAAAGGGCTCGAATTCCGGCCGTATGAATAATCGTTCTTTCAATAATGTAACCTTTTCGGCGAATCGTGCCGCTTTGCTAGCGACTTTTATCGGGGAAACAATATTTTGGTGTTTGCGTGATTTTTCGATTTTATCTACAGCAATATAAAAGGCTACCGTCTCGATATATAGCGCAATACGATATTGTAGCGATTTAATGTATTGCCCCATAGATCATCGGAATCAACAATTTATGCCGCACTATTGGGCAATATCTACATGTGAAGTGAGGTGATTTCATACAGAAATGGGCATGACGTATAGCACACTTGCGGAAACATCAGTAGCGCCATTTTACATTCTCCCGTTTCGAACGTTCAAACGGAGTTAATTATTTGTGCAATCTTTTTGTAAGGTCCTATCACTGATGGAAATCACGGTTCGAAAATTCATGCCAACCCTGATATCGAATTGTTTCGAAGGTTGAAACTTAATGAAAATTTAGTTGTTTTAATTACAAGTATCATTGGGAGAAACACAATATTTCAACACAAATTATGCACAGAAAATGATGCTATATTTTTGTTTTTACCTTCGCGGACTACCTCAGTTGAACTCCAATTTGTCGCGTGAATTGTTAAACTGAAATTAAACGCCGCACATGATTTTAGGAGAAAATCTTGAGGAAGTTGGCAAACGATTTTACGGGAATCGAAATTGAAAGCAGCTTTCATTACGTTTAGCTTCGGCGCGCGGATTGTAAGTAAAGCTTTTGGAATCCATAAATGGGCACCAAAGGAAAGTTAAACCAGGAGCGATAGTTGCTGACGTAACTTTGAAAGAATAAGCTCCGGCAAGATGCCGACGGAGTGAGGGAAATTAAACAGATTGGCTCGCACTTCCGAAGCATATGAATCGAAATTGGACGATCCCGTCGATCTATATCCCGGCGAAATCGAGACCTAACTGAAATGAAGTACGTTAACATCAGCCAATAGGATAAACATATAAAATAGACGAGAACAGCGCAGCAGTTCGAATTAGATGAAAGTTCGACAGTGCATTGTGTAAACGTGTGCTTGAAATGTTTGTTTTAGAGCCCGCGCTTGCTGTAGAATTTTAATGAAGGCTTAAGCCGCGAGAGTGTCTGATTCGAGTTGACTGCGATATTGAGCATTCAAGACAAAATATACACATTACCCGAATTATGCCACGGTATACATAGCTCTGCAAATTTCATATCGGTCGCTTCCCATAGATCAACTGTAAATATTTGAAAGTGAGTCATACAAATAACTATCTCCCGTTCGCTCCTAATTCCTTGCGCCGAGTCAAAGACAAATCGTTTTCTTCGTTCGATCTTATAACATTCATTTTATCGACGCAATCGAAAGTAAAATTTAATCACACACTTGGAAAAAATCTTCGGAGTTAGGACAACCAAACGCTATTGTCAAAAAACAATCTCAACATTCGATCTTAAGGCTCGTTTTGTTGTTAATGTAGATAAATATCGAGACACAATTTTCATAAAGTCAGGGTAATCGATTCGTAAGATTTGACCATCACACCTAACGCTGTTTAGAAAATTGTGCTCTTATTTGAAGCGTTTTGTTATTCGACTCATTTTCATAGGAGACAGCGAAGAAAAATACAGTTTTTATTATGTAATAATTTTATAAGGGTTTCCTTTTTTTCTACAACTGTACAGGAGAACGTTTCAAATATTTTACAGTCTTTGAAAGGATTCTAGGTTTTATTTATGGATCTTTTATTCATACGTAATACACAAGTTTATGATTTTTCATTTTTTTCTTTCATCTTTCTTTAAATATACACAACGAGTACGAACATTTGTATACATTTACACTTTTTTCCGTTTTATTGGAGTACATGATATCTCCAAATTTACACGCTTCTCATAGAACAATATTTTCTATACATAATTTGTCCTGCAGCCTTACATGTTTTGCAAAAGAAAATATTGGTATCATTTTAAATACTTTACTTTGGGCACATACGATGATAGATATACTGCGAAGAAAATTGGAGAATTCTTTTAAAACGTATTACTGAAAAATCTGGCGTAATATCCGACTGATCCAGTAGCTAGATGACTTTCGAACATTTTGATATAATTACATTACAAATTCTTATCATGGGAGAAGAAAAGCGCCATTACAAAAACTATTTTATATTCACTATGCTCGCGTGTAATTATTTTCTTTTTCCTTCTTCCTTGTTTTCCTTTCTCTTTTTTGTTTCCTTTTTTTCCAAACTTAAATAGATGGTCCAATTTAGTGTTGAATATTTAGTAAATATTCATGTATTGGATCGTGTTTCCCTTTTTTTTCTTTTACCATTTCCAATTTTCCATCCATCCCTCGTCAAAGTTATCCAGCAGAATAATCCGACAAGCAATTTCTCGTGCGAATTATTGTGGCATATCAGTGGTAAGAAGACTCGAAAGTCAGGCTGAAATGTCGTCGGGACATTAGCCGCTTTTTGTTTTATCGCTTGGGACGATTTTTCTACATCATACCGGTCACATTTAGTCCCAGCGTGTGTCATATAAAAACGAATGAAATGTGATCCAAGTTGGAAACAGCTCGGGCGCTGAGTGGGCACGCAAATATTTATTTGCCGAGTTGGGAAATTAAATATAATTAGACGCAGCAGGTTGATAAATTCGCGTCCCAAGGCGATCATAAAAAAGCGCCATTTTTCTTCCGGTTAATAAATGTCGGAAAAATCGAAGCCTTCAGTTCTTCGATCACTGTGTTTTTTCCGCACTCGTTGAGATACATTTTTTAATGCCGAGCAGCTTTTTTCCGATCAGTTTTTCATGTGATTTTTTGCAATCAGCGCTATCCCAAATTGCTGTGATTTATTTGATCGAGAGAAAGGCGAATGTGAAACGAAAGATATGCATTCGAAGAAGTGATAGGAATAGACATTAGATACAAATATATATAGGGCAGAAAAGTAAACTTTTTTGCCCTAGGAGAGGAAATTATTAATTTACGCCCGCTGAGTAGGTCTGAGAAGCAATATTTTCCGGGCACGTGTAACAAAAACAAATAACATTACCCAGTAAATTATTTAGATTGAATAAATCCAATAAAGCAGACTCAAATAAAA